>CAUYQG010056560.1:0-19903 GCA_963574415.1 Tarsius wallacei | reverse complement strand
CCTCAGCCTTCCAAGTAGCTGGAACTACAGGCGCGCGCTACCACGCCCGGCTAATTTTTTGATTTATTGTAGAGATAAGGTCTCGCTTGCTCAGGCGGGTCTCGAACCCACGGGCTCAGGCAATCCACTCACCTCAGCCTCCCAAAGGCACGGGATTACAGGCTGAGCCACCGAGCCTGGCTTTTTTTATTTATTGTAGAAACAAGGTCTCACCAAGTTGCCTGGGCTGGTCTCAAACCCCCGGGTTCAGGCAATCCTTCTGCGTCAGCCTCCCAAAGTGCTGGGATTATAGGGTGAGCCATTGTGCCCGGCCCTGAAATAATTTTCTATAACTGATTGTCAATTCCAGAGTATGGATGCCCTATCCTTAGTCAATCTCCAGCTATTGGACCTTTAGGTGGTTTCCAACCATTATGAACAACACTGTAGTAAGTCATCATACATAAATCATTTTACAAATATCAGATTACTTTCCTTTTTTTTTTAAGTGGGAATCTCACTCTGTCACCCAGGCTGGAATGTAGTGGCATGCTCATGGCCACTGTAGCCTCAACCTGCTGGACTCAGACAATCCTTCTGCTTTAGCCTTCCAAGAAGCTGGAACTACAGGTGCACGCCACCATGTCTGGCTAATTTTTTGATTTATTATAAAGATGAAGTCTCGCCATGTTGCCCAGGCTGGTCTTAAGCCCGTGGGCTCAGGTTATTCTTTTGCTTTGCCTCCCAAAGTGCTGAGATTACAGGCGTGAGCTACTGTGTCCGGCTCAGATTACTTTCTTAAACTCCTAGAAATTGAACTGGTTTGCCAAGATATTGAAAGCCTCCAATCAGCAACAGAAAAGGATGTCCTATTCTGATGGGTGGAATTTTTCTTTCTGTATTTAATTGCAAACTATTTTATTTTTATTAAAACAAAGAAAAAGAAAACCAAGTGATATTGACTTTGATTTCAGTGTATACATGATCATGATGAGATTTAATCCTTTCCCGTTTAGTGTGTATGGTACTAAGTGTATATGTCTTGATTTTGTAGTGCAGTGCAATCTATCACTGAAAAATTTCAAAGCTGTTTAACATGTTAATTATATAATATATGGATGTCATAGTTGTGTGATTTATTACAAACCTATATTAGAAGATGCATGGTAATATATATGTAGGTACATATGGTAATTCTCTGATCATGTGTTATTGAAAAAATAATGTTAAACAAAATGACAGTTACTACTTTATTTTTATTTATTTTTTATTTTTTATATTTTTTATTTTTTGAGTTGGAGTCTCACTCTGTCACCCAGACTGGAGTGCAGTGGCCGCTTCTGGCCACCGCAGCCTCGACCTGCTGGGCTCTGGCCATCCTTCCGCCTCAGCCTTCCGAGTAGCCGGAACTACAGGCGCGCGCTACCACACCCGGCTGATTTTTTTATTTATTGTAGAGATGAGGTCTTGCCAAGTTGCCCAGGCGGGTCTCGAACCTGCGGGCTCAGGCAATCCACTCACCTCAGCCTCCCAAGGTGCGGGATTACAGGCTGAGCCACCGAGCCCGGCTTTACTAATTTATTTTACCTGTCTAGCACGCTGCACTCCAAACCCCTGTCCCAAGTAGAACATACACTCCATAAAGACTCCAAGCTTGTTTGTCTTATTCACTGCAGCATTTCTGGAAATATAGTAAAAAAAGTATATAAACATTTTCTAAATGAATTTAAGATGAGGTAATTTTGAAAGGTAAAAAAATGACAGTGAATTGACAAAAACACAGTAAGTAAAAGTTCTAGATGGCATCCAGCTCTAAAACAACCAGATCTGTCAGTAGAGTTACAAGTTTAATCTAATTCCAAATTTTAAAATGATAGCATGTATTAATAGCTCACTGAATAATGTAACTAGACTTTTTTTTCCAGAGTCTCACTCTGTCACCCAGACTGGAGTGCAGTGGCATGCTCACGGTCACTGCAACCTCGACCTGCTGGGCTCAGGTGATCCTTCCATCTCAGCCTTCCAAGTAGCTGGAACTACAGGCATGCGCCACCATGCTCAGCTAATTTTTTGATTTATTGTAGAGATGAGGTCTCACCAAGTTATCCAGACTGGTCTCAAACCCATGGGCTCAGGCAATCCTCTTGCCTCTGCCTCCCAAAGTGCTGGGATTATAGGCGTGATATCTAAGTAATAGTTAAAGCTCAGAGATGAGCAATAAAAGGAGTGGGATTTGTAATACCAGGGTCAAAGATAGCCCTTGGGTCTGACTAAACGTTTGAAAAGGGCGTCCACCCATGTGGGCAAGTGTTTAGTCTATATGAGATAAAAAAATGAGGCAACTGCAGTGGTGACTTCTCTTTTTCTGGTTTTGTTGGCTTCTCTAACTTTTGTTTTTCACCTTTTACCATCTAAAACTAAAAGATTAATCAATTCTGGAGGACATGAGCAACTGCTCTCCAGTAAATAGGTAACTTACATAATTTTAAGGAAATCAATTAGTGTATGATAGGCTTAATGGAAGCTTAGAAGCACTCTTTGTTTGGATGACTACTATATGCACACTTTTTTTTTTTGAGTTGGAGTCTCACTCCGTCGCCCAGACTGGAGTGCAGTGGCCGCTCCCAGCCACCGCAGCCTGGACCTGCTGGGCTCCGGTGATCCTTCCGCCTCAGCCTTCCAAGTGGCCGTAACTACAGGCACGTGCTACCACGCCCAGCTAATTTTTGATTTATTGTAGAGATGAGGTCTCGCCAAGTTGCCCAGGCGGGTCTCTAACTGGTGGGCTCGGGCAATCCACTCGCCTCGGCCTCCCAAAGTGCTGGGATTACAGGCTGAGCCACCGAGTATATGCACTCTAAAACTTTAACCAGGCTGAATGCAGTGGCTCACACTTATAATCCCAGTGCTTTGGGAGCCAAGGCAGGAGAATCACTTGAAACCAGGAGTTCAAGACCAACCCGGGCAAAAAAAGTGAGACATTGTTTCCACCAAAAAAAAAAAAAAAAAGCCAGACATGGTAGCTTGTGATTGTAGTCCCAGCTACTCAATAGGCTGAGGCAAGAGGATCCCTTGAGCCCAGTTCGAGGCTGCAGTGAGCTTTGATAGCGGTGGTCGTGAGTGTGCCAATGTACTCCAGCCTGGGTGTTAGAACGAGACCCTGACTCAAAAAACTTGTTTTTTTTTTTTTTTTTTGAGGTGGTGTGCTTTGGCACACTCCCGACCACCGCAGCCTTGACCTGCTGGACTCTGGCGATCCTTCCACCTCAGCCTTCCAAGTAGCTGGAACTACAGGTGCGTGCCACCACGCCCAGCTAATTTTTTGATTTATTACAGAGACGAGATCTTGCCAAGCTGCTCAGGCTGGTCTTGAACCCATGAGCTCAGGCAATTCTCTCGCCTCCACCTCCCACAGTGCTGGGATTATAGGCATGAGCCACTGTGCCTGGCAAAACTTGAACTTTTTACCCAAATCTTAAATATCAGAACAAGACAAATCTTGTTTAATTTTTTAAAAGCCTTGCTTGTATTATGAAATATATCATATATATACCAAAGACTGTATAACACATATTTTTAAAAATCATAACTAAAAATCTAAGTACTCTAGCTTAAGAATAATTTCTTTTATTTATTTATTTTGAAATGTCAATAGCTTTAGGTTAGCTTTTGGTTCCATAGTTGCATCATACAGTGGTGAAGAAGTCTTGGCAGCAGGGCTCGGTGGCTCAGCATGTAATCGCAGCACTTTGAGAGGCCGAGACAAGTGGCTTGCCTGAGCCCGCAGGTTCAAGATCAGCCCGGGCAACTTGGTGAGACCTCGTCTCTATAATAAATCAAAAATTAGCTGGGCGCAGTAGCGTGTGCCTGTAGTTCTGGCTACTTGGGAGGCTGAGGCGGAAGGATCGCGGGAGCTCAGTAGGTCGACGCTGGGGTGGCCGTGCATGCCACTGCACTCTAGCCTGGGCAGCTGAGTGAGACTCCAAGTAAAAAAAAAAAAAAGTCTTGGCTTTCCGTGTACCCACCACTCCCACCTATGCACATTGTATTGTACCCAACAGGTGATTTTTAATCCCTTCATCCTTTTTCTCACCAAGTCTCCAATATCCATCTGCCTTTGCAGATCATTAATTTAGCTGACACTTATAAGTGAAAACATGTGGTGTTTGGTTTTCTGTTCCTGTGTTAGTTCACTTAGGATGATGTTGTTCAGTTCTATTCAAGTTGCTGCAGAAGACATTATTTCATTCTTTTTTGATGGCTGAATAGTTTTCCACAGTGTATATATCACATTTTCATTATCCATTGACTAGCTGATGGGCATTTAACCTGACTCAACATCTTTGCAATTGTAAATTGTGCTGTGATGGACATGCGAATGCAACTGTCTTTTTTATATAATGATGTCTGTCCCTTTGGGTAGATAGATACCCAGTAGTGGGATTGCTGGATCAGATGGTAGATCTACTTTTAGTTCTTTGAGAAATCTCCATAGTAATTTCCCTAGAGGTTGTACTAATTTACACTCCCACCAACAGTGTATAAGTGTTCCTTTTTCACCGCTTCTGCACCAGCATCTATTGTTTTTTGATTTTTTTAATAATGGAGTTCTGACTGGTGTAAGGTGGTATCTCATAGTGGTTTTAATTGCATTTCCCTAATGATGAGTGATGTTAAGCATTTTTTCACGTTTGTTGGCCGTTTGTATATCTTCTTTTAGAGGTGTCTGTTCATGTCATTTGTCCACTTAGTAATAGAGTCATTTGCGTTTTTCTTGCTGATTTGTTTGACTTCTTTGTAGATTCTGGATATTAGTTCTTTGTCAATGTATAGTTTGTGAATATCTTCTCTCATTCTGTAGCTTGCCTATTTGCTTTGTTGATTGGTTATTTTGCTGTGCAGAAGATTTTTAGTTTAACTAAATCCCACTTATTTTTGTTGTTGTTGTTGCGTTTGCTTTTAGGGTTTTAGCCATAAGTTCTTTGCTTAGACCAATGTCCAGAAGAGTTTTTCCTAGGTTTTCTTCTAGGATTTTTATGGTTTCAGGTCTGACATTTAAGTCTTTACTCCATCTTGAATTAGTTTGGTGAGAGATAGGGCTCAAGTTTCATCTTTCTGCATGTAGTTATCCAATTTTCCCAGCACCATTTGTTGAATAGGGTGTCTTTTCCTCCAGTGTATGTTTTTATCTTCTTTGTCAAAGATCAGTTGGTTGTAGGTATTTGGGTTTATTTATAGATTCTGTATTCTGTTTCATTGGTCCACGTGTCTGCTCTTATACCAGTACCATGCTGTTTTGGTTACTATAACCTTGTAATATAATTTGAAGTCAGGTAATGTGATTCCTCCAGCTTTGTTCTTTTTACTTAGGATTGCTTTGGCTATGCTGGCTCTTTTTTGGCCTTACATGAATTTTAGGATTGTTATTCTAATTCTGGGAAAAATGACATTGGTAGTTTAATAGGGATTGCATTAATACTTACTTTAGGTAAGAGTATCATTTTAACAATGTTGATTCTTCCAATTCATGAGCATGGAGTGCTTCTTCATTTGTTTGTGTCCTCTACAATTTCTTTCATCAGTGTTTTATAGTTCTTCTCATAGAGATTTTTCACCTCCTTGGTTAAGTATATTCCTAGGTATTTTAGCTTTTTGGCTGCTACTGTGAATGGAACTGAGTTCTTGATTTGATTCTCAGCTTGGTCACTATTGGTGTATAGCAGTGCTACTGATTTGTGTGTGTTGATTTTGTATCCTGAAACTTTACTGAGTTCACTTATCAAGTCCAGGAATCTTTTAAAGGAATTTTTAGGATTCTGTAGATATAAAATCCAAATGTTGGCATCTAGAGATTGTTTGGTTTTATCTTCTCCAATTTGGATACCCTTAATATCCTTCTCTTGCCGGATTGCTCTATCTAGGACTTCCAGTCTATGTTGAATAGGAGAGGTGAAAGTGGCATTCTTGCCTCATTCCATTTCTGAGGGGGAATGTGTTCAACTTTTCTCCATTCAGGATGACACTGGCTATGGGTTTGTCATCTAAGGCTTTTATTATTTTGAGAAATGTTCCCTCGATGCCTGTTTTACTGAGTGTTTTTATCATGAAGTTTATGCTGGATTTTGTCAAATGCTTTTTCTATGTCTAGTGAAATAATATGATTTTTTTTCTTTTAATTCCATTAATGTGGTGGATCACATTTCTTGACTTGTGTATGTTTAATCATCCTTCCATTTTATCCCTGGGATAAAACCCACTTGATCATAGTGGAATTTTTTTTTTTGTATGTGCTGCTGAATTTGGTTTGCTAATATTTTGTTGAGGATTTTCATGTCTATGTTCATCAAAGATATTGCTCTGTGGTTTTATTTTTGCTATTGTTTCTTTTCCTGGTTTTGGCATCAGGGTAATACTAGCTTTGATGAGTTAGAAAGAATTATCTCTTCTTCCAGGGTAATACTAGCTTGTAGCATGAGTTAGAAAGAATTACCTCGTCTTATGGAATAGCTTCAGTAAAATTCATGCCAGTTCTTCTTTGAAAGTCTGGTAGAATTTTGCTGTGAGTCTGTCAAATCCTGTACTTTTTTTGAGGGGAGACTTTTAATTACTTTTTTTTTTTTTTGCGTTGGAGTCTCACTCCGTTGCCCAGGCTGGAGTGCAGTGGCACACTCATGGCCACCCCAGCGTCGACCTGCTGGGCTCCGGCGATCCTTCCACATCAGCCTTCCAAGTAGCTGGAAGTACAGGCACGTGCTACCACACCCAGCTAATTTTTTAATTTATTGTAGAGATGAGGTCTCGCCAAATTGGCCAGGCTGGTCTTAAACCCGTGGGCTCAGGCAATCCACTCGCCTCGGCCTCCCAAAGTGCTGGGATTATAGGCTGAGTCACTGAGCCCAGACGTTTTTGGTTTTTTTTGAGTCAGAGTCTCACTCTGTTGCCCAGGCTGGAGTGCAGTGGCACATTCACAGCTACTGCAGCCCGGCCACCTTTCTAAATTATTTGATATTTTCATTTCAATGCTTTTAAATTTCTTCCCTTCACATTAACTTTGCATAACTTGATGATTATATGCCTTGGGGATGATCTTTTTGCAATGAATTTTCTGAGGGGTCTTTGGCCTTCTTGTATCTGAATGTTTAAATCTCTGGCAAAGCCGGAGAAGTTTTCCTCCGTAATTCCCTCAAGTAGGTTTCCCAAACCCATTGTTTTCTCTTCTTCCTTAGGAACACCTATGATTTTTAGGTTTGGACATTTTACATAATCCCACATTTTTTGGAGACTTTGTTCCCTTTTCTTGATTCTTTTTTCTTTATTGTCTGATTGGGTTAATTTGAAAGACTTGTCTTCCACTTGTTCTAGCCTACTGTTAAAACTTTCCACTGCAGGCTGGGCGAGGTGGCTTGTGCCTGTAATCCCAGCACTTTGGGAGGCCAAAGCAAGAGGATAGCCTGAGTCCAGGGGTTAGAGACCATTATGGGCAACTTGGTGAGATCTCATCTCTACAATAAATCAAAAAATTAGCTGGGTGTGGTGGCATGAGCTTGTAGTTCAGATATTTGGAAGGCTGAGGCAGAAGGATCACCTGAACTCAGCAGGTCAAGGCTGTAGGGGCCGTGTGCGTGCCGCTGCACTCCAGCCTAGGCAACAGAGTAAGACTCTGAGTAAAAAAAAAAACAAACCCCAAAACCAAAACTTTCCTCTGAATTTTGTACTTCCCTAAATAATTCTCTCATTTCCAGAATGTCAGCTTTTGTTTGTTTGGATTTTTTTTTGTTTGTTTTTTTGAGTCGGGGTCTCTCTGTTGCCCAGGCTGGAGAGCAGTGGCACCCTCATGGCCACTGCAGCCTCTACCTACTGGGTTCAGGCGATCCTTCCACCTCAACCTTCCAAGTAGCTGGAACTACAGGTGCATGCTACCACGCCTGGCTTATTTTTTTTAATTTATTGTAGAGATGAGGTCTTACAAAGTTGCCCAGGCTGGTCTCGAACCCCTGAGCTCAAGCAATCCTCTCGCCTTGGCCTCCCAAAGTGCTGGGATTACAGGTTTGAGCCACCGCGCCTGGCATTTTTTTTTTTTTTAACTCTGGAGGGTTTTTCCTTTATGTTTTGAATACTTAAAAAAAAACATTTATGTTGTTTTTAAACTTTCTCTTGAATCTCACTGAGTAATTTTATAATCAACCATTTGAATCTGTCTCTGGAATTTCAAAGATTTCATTTTGGTTACGGTTCATTGCTGAAGAGTTAGTGTAGTTCTTTTGGGGATGATGAAGAACTCTGTTTTCTCATAGTTATTTTTCTAGTTCCTTCTTATTTGAGGTTGGCAGGGGGCTGACATAGGCACTGTAGGGGTCCCTTGGTTATAATATAGCCTTATTGTGGTGAGTTTCTCAATTGCCAGCTGTGACAGCCCTATGCTGGCTACCTGCACAGGCTCAGGGTGTCCTGAATTGCCAGGGTGGCTTGGATAGTGGTTAGCTGGGGTCTGGGATGAGACCTTCCCCCAAACTGAGGTATTGTTAGCATATGTGATGGGCTGTGCTATCGACCTCTAGCCAGGAGGTGGCGCTTGTGGGAGAGAGCCAGCTGCAAGGGTGGCTGTGGACTTTTTGCTCGGTGTGTGTTGCCGTGGGCGGTGGGCGGGGCTGTGGGAATTACCCCAATTCTCTGCTATTAAACTTTTAGGTGGGTGTGGGCATGGAGGGAAAGAGCTCAGACTCCCTACTGTGCGCACTCTTGGCTACCCTAGCGCAGATTGGAAGGCAGTTCCCAGGCATGGGTAATGCTGCCTCGCTGAGGCTGCAGAAAGGAGTTTACCTGGGGAGCCAGAAAGGTTGCTAGCAAGAGTCCCACCCATCTCTCCCACCTTAGCCTCAGGCAGTCTGGGTTCCAAATGCCAAAGTGCAGTCTGCCTCAGGTGTTTTCGGGGCAACCCACCCCCGCCAGGAACCGTCTGCCACCACAGAGTGTGCTCTTGGAGCCTGTCCCCTCCCGGGTCGCCTAGAAAACAGCCGCCAGCCAGGGCTGAGTTCCTGGGATATGGCGACTAGAGCAGCCCAGGGCTTTTTTTTATCCTGCACCACTCCACCTGGGTTTCAGCAGAGCAAGCTGTTGGTAGGGACAGCTTCCTGTCTAGAATCCCGCAAGGCTCAGGGGGCCTTCTGGGTCTCTGACAGGAACACAGAATTCCTGAATTCCCCCCACTCGCCTTCCCCACTGCGTCTGGAGGCTGCCAGTGGTCTTGCCGTGATCCGGGTAAGAGTCTGGCCAGTTCCACCCCAGGTCCACTGATTTTTCTCTTCTTTGCAATATGTGACAGTTAGCACTTTTTTGATGAGTCGTGGGGCACGCTGCCAGCCCCGCTTCTCTCTGGGTGCCAAGAAACTATCTTGGTCTACTCTGTAGGAGAAACACACAATAGCTGCCTCTAGTCAGCCATCTTAACCCCCTCTCTCAAGAATAATTTCTTAAATTAACTATGAGAATCGTCAAGTTGGTTGTTTTCCAGTTGAGTTCACAATATGGGGTCTGTTTAATTAAATAGATTGGTATATTCAAATCCACAAGCTCTGATAATTTGTACTACAGAATATTTTATTTCCAGAATCGATTAGAGTTACTACAGAACTAGGAGTATATTATTTTTCAGAATAGTGGAGAACGAATGAGGTGCCTACAACTTGTTCAAATAGAACCTCAAAGGCCGGGCTCGCTGGCTCAGCCTGTAATCCCAGCACTTTGGGAGGCCGAGGCGAGTGGATTGCCTGAGCCCGCGGGTTCGAGACCCGCCTGGGCAACTTGGCGAGACCTCGTCTCTACAATAAATCAAACATTAGCCGGGCGTGGTAGCACGCGCATGTAGTTCCGGCTAGTTGGAAGGCTGAGGCGGAAGGATCGCCGGAGCCCAGCAGTTGCACGCTGGTGTGGCCGTGAGCGTGTCACTGCACTCCAGCCTAGGCAACGAAGTGAGACCAACTCAAAAAAAAAAAAAAAAAAAGAACCTCATGGTTTTTAAATGAAAAAGTATGACTGGAAGCTGCAGTTCTTTAAGATTCATTCCCAAGATCAGATGTGAGCTGGGCACAATGACTCATGCCTATAATCCCAGCACTTTCGGGGACCTAGAGTTCGAGATCAGCCAGCACAACATAATGAAACATCATCTTTACAAAAAATAGAAAAAAAATCACCCAGGTGTGGTGGTGCAAACCTGTAGTCCCAGCTATTTGGGAGGCTGACATAAGATCACTTGAGCCCAGGAGTTGCTGCGGCGAGCCATGATTGTGCCACTGAGGTCCAGCTTAGGCAACAGAGTGAGACCCTGACTCCAAAAAATTAAATAAATAAATAAAATCAGAAGTAAGATCATGAAAAAAATCACATGGCAAGTATCCTTGCTTTTCCTGGGCAATGACTACCTTGGCTGTGGAAAGAATAAGTCTTCTCACTCACATATTAAGGTGTTGACACGTATTGCAGTCATCTTAAGGCTTAACCGGGCGTGGATGCTGGCAGGATTTAGTTCCTTTTGGGGTATTGGACTGAGGGCCTCAGTGCCTCATGGGCTGTTGACTAGAGCCTATCCCCTGCTTTTTGCCACATGAACTTACTCATTGGGCAGTTCACAACATAGTTTCCTTCTAATAAGCAAGTGGGAGGGCAAGAGAGAGTGAGAGGAATATCGAAGCCACAGACTTTTGTAACTTAATTTCAGAGATGACATTCTATCACTTTGCCACATTCTATTAATTAGAAACAAGTCACTAGGTCCAACCCATGCACAAGGGAAGGAAATTACACAAGGATGTGGAAACCAGGAAGTGCAGTCATTGGGAGCCATTTTAGAAGCTGCCTACAGTAAATGTAGAAAGAAGGAAAAACAAAAAGTAAAAATAACTCAGCTAAGAGTCATTGTGAAGGAATGTCTTTTGTATGCAGAGATGGCATTATTGATGGTGATTACCTCCTGCATATGTGGTTAGGAATGGAAAGACTGCTTATTGAAATAAGAATACTTTTTACAAAACAAATAAAGATGGTTCTATGACTATAGAGTTTCTTGCTGGTTTTGACTCTACAGACAGGTTTTATGGTGAAGCAAAAACTAAATGTGAATCAGCAAAGTGGTACTATGGTTTACAATTCAAAAATTCTGGGCTACAACAATCAATCAGTAAGAATTCATTTGCACCTACTATGTGCTAGAAACTTACCGATACTAGAGAAGTATATAACATAGTACCTGCCCTCAGCTAGTCTGTGGCAGGTCTTATAAGTCCATGGAATGAGAATCAACCCCTTACTAGGGTACTGTATCAGATTCTGGGCTCTAAGTTAAAGAGATGAAGGAAATGGGCTCTAAGTTAAAAAGATGAAGGAAATGGGAAAAAATCCATAGGACTAATCAACCAAAGGATTAGAAATTAAATAATAGGCCGGGCTTGGTGGATCAGCCTGTAATCCCAGCACTTTGGGAGGCGGAGGTGAGAGGATTGCCTGAGCCTGCAGGTTCAAGACCAACCCGGGCAACTTGGCGAGACCTCGTCTCTACAATAAATAAAAAATTAGCTGGGCATGGTAGCGCACACCTGTAGTTCTGGCTACTTGGAAGGCTGAGGCGGAAGGCAGAAGGTTCGCCTGAACCGAGTAGGTCGATGCTGGGATGGTGGTGAGTGTGCCACTGCACTCGCCTGGGCCACCAAGTGAGACTCCAACTCAAAAAAAAAAAAAAAAAGGATAGTTCAGAACAAAATCTGTCAGTGACTCTGTTGGTAAGAAGTAGAGAAACAGGATACCCAGGGAGAATTGTTTCCCAACAGTTTCCTTTCAGAATGTTTTTGCTACACTCCTTCATTTATGCTTTTTTTTTTTTTGACAGAGTCTCACTGTGGTGCGACCATAACTCACTGTAATTTCAAACTTGGGCTTAAGGGATTCACCTATTTCAGCCTCCTGAGTAGCTAGGACTGTAGGCATGCAACATCGTGCTGGGCTAGTTTTTAATTTTTTGTAGAGACAGGGATCTCACCCAGTTGCCCAGACTAGTCTCGAACTCCTGGTCTTACACAATCCTCCTGCCTCAGCTCCTAAAGTGGTGGAAGTACAGTCATGAGCCATGGCGCATGTTTTCTTTTATTTTCTCAATGAACTTTTTGAATATTTACTCTGGGCCAGACACGTAAAGTATACATGCTTTTGTATTTGACTTTCTTTTAAACAGTGTGCTTATAATACTTTCATTAAAAAAAAAAACTAAAATGTTAACATTATTTATTGCTGGATGGTAGAAGTATAGATGATTCTTATATTTTCTTCATTACATGTTTCTATTTTTCCATATTTTCAATTAGTTTGCATACCATTTTATGATTAAATATATTAAATATATTTATTTATTTGAGTTGGAGTTTCACTCTGTCACCCAGCCTCAACCTGCTGGGCTCAGGCAATCCTTCCACCTCAGCCTTCCAAGTTGCTTGAACTACAGGTGTGTGCCAGCATGGCCAGCTAATTTTTTGATTTATTGTAGAGATGAGGTCTTGCCAAGCTGTCCAGGCTGGTCTCGAAATCTTCAGGCTCAGGCAGTCCTCTCGCCTTGGCTTCCCAAAGTGCTGGCATTATAGGTGTGAGCCACCATGCCCGGCTAGTTTAAATAGAGAAAATTTTTAAAAAAAATTTAAATAGAGAAAAATACAAGTCCAGGGGTTATTGTCTTTTCTGAAGTTTATAGAATAGATTGTTTTATAGAACTGTCTAGCCTATGACCACATGTCTTAGTACATGAGTACTAGACATATCTTATCCTCTTAGTTCAGGTCATTTACTAATTTTTCCCTAAAACAAATTTTCCTAGTGAAAAACTTAAGCCGGGCTCGGTGGCTCAGCCTGTAATCCCGCATGTTTGGGAGGCTGAGGTGAGTGGATTGCCTGCACCCGCAGGTTTGAGACCCGCCTGGGCAACTTGGTGAGACCTCATCTCTACAATTAGCCGGGTGTAGTAGCGCACGCCTGTAGTTCCAGCTACTTGGAAGGCTGAGGTGGAAGGATCACCGGAGCTCAGCAGGTCAAGGCTGCACTGCACTCCAGTCTGGGCGACAGTGAGAGACTCCAACTAAAAAAAAAAAAAAAAAAAAAGAAAAAGAAAAACTTAGTTCGGTCTACTACCAATATTTTCAATACCACCTTACTCCATACAGTTATAGGGAGTTACCAGATTGAAAAGTTGTTGTAATAGACAATTTGTAAATCAGATAACTAATCATTCAGTCAATATTTCAAATATTATCAACAAGAGAACCACTACTTCTGCGTTGTGCATTTGGACTTTACCTACATATATCTTCTCATTTTTCCTTGAAAGATGACATAGAGCAAGTGTAACCATATTTTGCAGAAGAGACTAAATATTTGACCATATTTCAGAGAAGAAACTAAGATACCAAAATAGAAAATGTTGGAGTCAACACAGGAAGTAAGTCAAGAAATGTAACTGGAAAGTGCTCTTATCAAATCTGCTGCCTGAACCTCCAGCAACACCAAGAAAAGATGATTGACAAGTTAGTACATGAAACCCCAAATATGTGTGGACTATCACATCTCATTTGCAAAATAGACAAAGAGAGTGAAGTTTAGAAAGCATTTGGACACTGTCAAGTATAGTATCTGATCTTATCAGTTTAACATCTGATAGGTCCTTCTATCCAGGGACAACATTTGGAGCAGAGAGATGGAATAGGAGCTTGCACTGTCCACTCCATGCACCAACCTGGTAAATGGTTCACGCGTGCACACACACACACACACACACACACACACACGAAAGTATTCTGGCATCTGAGATAACTTGCTTCATTTGAAGAGCACAATGACTTTCAGAAGTTGTATCAGCTGCAGATATATCAGACAGTAACTTGGAATATGCAAGATTTCAGATAAACTGTTCATTAAAACATCTGTGTTTGATTATTCTGAACATACCATTTTGAGATAAACTAGCTGTTCTCAACAGCACCTTGAGATAATCAGATCAGATCGACTATACTTGTTGAGATTTTTATACAAGTTTTTAAATGAACAGGGTTAAAATATTTTGGAAAAATTACTATGCTATATTAGGAACCACGTCCTTCTTGCTTAGTAACCATTTTAGGGCTAAGTGATTAACTCCCAAAGGAGCAGAAGATGCTTTGTTCTTAGGCTGCTAGTGGAGGATGATAGCCATATCTTCACCCATTGGCATCTTTGCATAGTAACATTTCTACTCTGCTTTTTCCTTTTTGTCAGAGGTAGCCTTCCAGGCTTATTTCATCCATCTGACAGGAGTGCTGACAAGAAACTCTTAGATGATCAAAGTCTAATAAGTCTCTCAGAGAGTTTATGTTAAAACTCTCTTTCAGTTGCATTTCCTTTATAAAAACTTATTGTTCAAAACTTCTCACACCAAAAAACCAAAAGAGATTATTTTTCTGTCTGGAAAATATGAGATAACTCATCTGAGGTGATTTTCTTTTTTAATACTCTCAGGGGAAGATATATTTCTTTTTTCACTTTGAAAGGTTTCCTTTAAAAATAATTTTTTTTCCAAGTTATGTTTTCTGTTCTGTCATTCTGCTACTTGTCCTAGAAAATGATACTACTCATTTCTGGCTTTGTTAGAGTAACAACTGGCCATTTGAAAATTAAATTTTATGCTCAGTGTGTCTCCCATACTTCAGAAGTTGGGAGCAAAATTACAGTGGAAAGGTGGATTTTCATAGAATGCTGACAACCACACATCCAAGTATATATGCAACAGAAATGCATAATCATGTTCTCTATAAGACATGAATAAAAACATTCACAGTATCATTTTTGATAAATTCATATAACATAATATTATATAACAATATGACAAGCAAACATCTCTATATGCAATGACATGGGTAGATCTCAAAATAAGACTTATTCAAAAAAAGTGAATTTTCAAAATATTGCTAGTCCTGGAATATGTTTAAGACTTGTTTAATTACTTGTAAAGTAAATATGTAATAAACAATTAAAATAATTTTTTTTGCATATTTTCTAAAAGCCTTTGAGGTATTACCTAAGTTGCTTAATTATTGGATAGTACAACATCTTGACAAACTATCATGACTACTTTTCTCATTTCTCAGTTGTTCATACTTTTTAAGCTTTCTCCAACTTGTGAAATTATTAAAAACGGCTGGGTTCAGTGGCTCAGCCTGTAATCCCAGCACTTTGGGAGGCTGAGGCAAGTGGATTGTCTGCGACTGCAGGTTCAAGACCAGCCTGGGCAACTTGGTGAGACCTCATCTCTACAATAAATAAAAAATGAGCCGGGCGTGGTAGTACTTGCCTGTAGTTCTGGCTACTTGGAAGGCTGAGATGGAAGGATTGCCGAAGCCCAGCAGGTTGGCACTGGGGTGGTGGTGAGTGTGCCACTACACTCTGGTCTGGGCCACGGAGTGAGAATCCAACTAAAAAAAAAAATTATTAAAAACATTTAAATGCAAAACATATATTCATGCAACATTCAGATTATCCATCTAACTATGAAAATATTAGAAAATAAAAAATTTATAGTGTGACTTCTGTGACCCAGAATGGTGCAACAGGGACCAGAATTAACCTCCTTCTTAAAATAATTAAACAAGTGGACAGAATATACAAGATAATTGTTTTCAGATATCAGATAGCAGACAATGAAGGGCAGTGATTTCTCAGAGAAGTAAACAAACAAGATGAATCCAATGATGGCCCCTGACTGTAGGAGATTTTCCAGGCTGCAGCACAGGGAGGAGAAACCGAAAGAGTTGGCCATCTCTTTGAGTTGAGGAAACAGTATGGAGATCTGGGAGGCAACATCATCATAATTTGCAAGGTAGAAATTAGAGGAAAGAGCTGCACACAAGTAGAGCTTTGAAGGGTTCTTCTTGAGTCTTCAGTTGAGTACTGATCAGTGCATACATGTGAAAAAAGCTACTGAGAATAAAGGATCAACGGAGAAGAAAAAAGTAAAACAAAACTTGGAGTTACACATGGCCAGAAATAGATTGTGCTCCAACCAGATAGAGTGGACAAACCTCCTAAGATTTAGGGCATTGAGTAGGGTCTTGATAAGGGTATTGCCTCAGTAATTGGGCCAAATTAGCCCCAAATTAAAGGCTGTTGTAGTCCTTCCTAACAAAACTTAAAAGTAAGCCTTGAAAGGATCAGATGGTTTCCAAGAACTGCATCCTGGAACAAAACTCCAAAATATTTAAAAGAATGTAAAGAATTCAAGAAAAAACTAGAAGGAACAAGACTTTCTCCTATAATGAGAAGAAAAATCAATCAATAGAAATAGACCCAGAAATGACACAAATGATAGGATTAGTTAAGGACATTAAAACGGCTATTCTAATTATACTCCATGTCTTCAAAAAAATAAAATGTTTGAACATGGTAAGAAAAAGCATGTAAAACATTTTTAAGAGACTCAAACTGCTAGAGAAGAAAAACGAAATGATGTCTAAAATGAACAATATACTGGATATGATTAACAGCAGATTAGACCCTGCCGAAGAAAGGATATGTAAACTTGAAGGCATAGCAATAGAAATTATCCAAGATGAAAACAGAAAGATAAAAGATTGGGAATAAAAAAAGATCAGAGCATCATTGAATTGTGTGACAACACTAAGCAGCCTAAAATATGTGTAGTTGGAGTCTCAAGAGGAGAAGAATAGAGAGATGGTATAAATATTTGAAGAAATAACGACTACAAAATTTTCCAAATTTGATCAAAAGTATAAACCTATAAATCCAAAAACTCAACAAATCCCAGGCAAAAGAAACATGAAATAAAACACACCAATGCACAAATGCATGTCAAAATAAAGTTCTGATGACTAGTAACAAAAAGCAAACATTAAAAGCAGCCAGAGAAGCTGGGCTCGGTGGCTCAGCCTGTAATCCCATGCTTTGGGAGGCTGAGGTGAGTAGATTGCCTGAGCCTGCAGGTTCGAGACCCGCCTGGGCAACTTGGCGAGACCTCATCTCCACAATAAATCAAAAATTAGCCGGGTGTGGTAGTGCATGCCTGTAAGTTCCAGCTACTTGGAAGACTGAGGTGGAAGGATCGCTGGAGCCCAGCAGGTTGAGGCTGCGGTGGCCGGGAGCGGCCACTGCACTCCAGTCTGGGCGACAGAGTGAGACTCCAACTCAAAAAACAAAAACAAAAACAAAAAAACAGCCAGAGAAACAGGTTACAAATGCAGAGGAACAAAACAAAAGAGTGGCAGAAGCAGTGCAAACCAGAAGGCATAAATTACTGAAAAACAAAACCATCAACCTAGAATTCTGGATCCAGAAAAAAAAAATTCAAAAATGAAGGCAAAAGTAAAGGCATTTTCAGATATATGCAAGGTCAGTTGAATAAATGGAAAAGAAGTTTCTTCAGACACAAGAAAAATGATAAGCAGCTGGAAATGTGGATGTACACATAAAGAAATGAAGAGCACTAGACATGTGTGAGTAAATATAAAAGACTTTTTTCTTTTCTTTTTTTTTTGAAAGTAGGATTTATTGAGAGGACAGAAAAGCTCCCACAGTGGGAGGGGACCCGAAGGGGTTGCCCTTTTCTTACTTTAAAAATTTCTTTAAAATATATGAAATTTGGTACATACACATGTGCAGTATTATGGAGTCATAAAGAACAAAATCATGGACTTTGTAGCAAATTGGATGGAGTTGGAGACCATCATACTTGGTGATCTATCACAGAAACAAAGAACTGAATACCACATGTTCTCACTCATAAGTAGGACATGAACATTAGTCACATTAGCAAAAGGGAGGGATCGGCAGTCGCTGGACCGGGGTGGAGGAGACATGCCACACAAAGGGTACTTGACCCCAAGCCAGGGAAAGTGAGGACCAGTTGGAGGCCCAAACTTCACCTGCATGAAGCCTACTTGTATAGCTAATCCTGACTTGTACCCCACGTCTCTGTAATACAACTATATATATATACACAATGGTCTGTTTAAAGCAAAACAAATAGCAACAATGTGTTGTAGAGTTTATGATACTGTTGTAGAAGTAAAAATGTAGGACAACAATGCCACAAAGGCCAGGTAGGGATAAAGCCATACAATTATAGCATCTTTATGCTATACATGAATTGGCGTGATTTTTTGTTGTTGTTGCATCAGAGTCTTACTCTGCACCAGGCTGGAGTGCAGTAACATGCTCATGGCCACCGCAGCCTCAACTTGCTGGGCTCAGGTGATCCTTCCACCTCAGCATTCCAAGTAGCTGGAACCACGGGCATGCACCACCACGCCCAGCTAATTTTTTGATTTATCGTAAAGACAAGGTCTCGCCATGTTGCTCAGGCTGGTCTCGAACCCTTGGGCTCAGGTAATCCTCTTGCCTCTGCCTGATGGAGTGCTGGAATTACAGGCGTGAGCCACCATGCCCGGCCTATATCCAACAGATTTATAAATCATATATGTAGTTCATACATTTGCAATTATTCAAGCAACTCTTACATCGATGAGGGGGATCCAAAGGTAAAATAAGGGAAAAACAGATTCTCCATTAGAATCTATTGATTTTGTGGTTAATATTAGGCTATGAAATTTAAAATATAGAGGTAACATAACAAAAGAGCATGGCCTTTGACTTTCAGATAGAAATAGGGTTGAATTCTGGCTCTGCCATTTACTAACTATACAACTTTTGGAAAGTTTCTTACCTTCATTAAAACTCAGTTTACTCATCTGTTAAATGGGGTTAATAGCTCCTACATCACTGGGTTGTTGTTAGGATCAATAGCTAATGCATCTTGTATAAAAATGTGTGTACGAGACCTCATCTCTACAATAAATCAAAAACCAGCCGGGCATGGTAGCGCGCACCTGTAGTTCTGGCTACTTGGAAGGCTAAGGCGGAAGGATTGCCGGAGCCCAGCAGGTTGAGGCTGCAGTGGCTGGGAGCGGCCACTGCACTCCAGTCTGGGCGACAGAGTGAGACTCCAACTCAAAAAAAAAAAAAAAGTGTGTAAATAAACTTTAGGGTTTTTTTTCCCTGAAAATCTTCCTTGAGGACTCAGGTTCAGGATTTAAATATATATATTCATATTTAAATTATATATATATTCACCTTTCTGATATTAGGAGTGTGTTTTTGATTTATGTCAGCTGTATGGAAGCATTTAACAGAGGCTGCTTAAGATTATTTCATAGCTTGTGACCTTTTCTTGTCATTAGGTACAGTTGAGGTTTTATATGCATGTCTTTCTTCTTAGTCTACAGAGTTACATTTTCATTAGTTTATATTCAGTTTATTCCTAGAAGGTTATATTGGGTATATATTTCTTTTCTGCATCTCCCTCAAAGAAAGTAGAAATTTGAGAATACCAATTAGTGTTAGAGAATAGAACAACCAGATGATCACTGTTCTTGGCAAAGAGCAACTTGAATGAGAATGCTCTTGGAAATGAGGATCCTAGATACAATTATGATTATTGTATCTATCAATTTGGTTGGTACAATATTTATTTATTCAGAGAAAGGCTAAAATCAATTCCAGTGTGTATTCTATTTATATGCTTTTCCATGTGTGTATCTCAAGAAGTATTTATTATCAGTTAATGTACATAATACTCCTGTGAAACTTGTGGTTGGCAAATATTCACTAACTTATTTTTTTTTTTTTTTGAGTTGGAGTCTCACTCTGTCACCCAGACTGGAGTGCAGTGGCCGCTCCCGGCTACCGCAGCCTCGACCTGCTGGACTCCGGCGATCCTTCCGCCTCAGCCTTCCAAGTAGCTGGAACTACAGGCGTGCGCTACCATGCCCGGCTGATTTTTTGATTTATTGTAGAGATGAGGTCTCGCTTGCCCAGGCGGGTCTCGAACCCGCGGGCTCAGGCAATC
>CAUYQG010056553.1:0-11232 GCA_963574415.1 Tarsius wallacei | reverse complement strand
TAATTTCAGCACTTTGGGAGGCCGGGGTGGGAGGATTGCTTGAGCCTAGGAGTTGAGATTAGCCTGGGATACATAGTGAGCAATCGTCTTTACAAAAATAAAAAAAAGAGTCAGGCATGCAGCATATGCCTACTCAAGAGGCTGAGGAAGGAGGATCCCTTTAGCCCAGGAGTTTGAGGCTATAGTGAGCTAAGATTGCACCACAGTACTCCAGCTTGGGTAACAGAGTGAGTCCTCAACTCTATAAAAACACAGAAATTAGCCTGGCATGGTGTTGAGCCCCTGTAGTTCCAACTATTTGGGAGGCTGACGCGGGAGGATTGCCTGGACCCAGGGACTCAAGGTTGCAGTGAGCTGTGAAAACATTGCACTCCAGCCTGGATGACAGAATGAGACCCTCTCCTGAAGGAGAGAAAGAGAGAAAGGAAAGGAAGGGAGGAAGGGAGAGAAGGAGGGAAGGAGAGAGGGAGGGAAGGGAGGAAGAAAGAGAGAGGGAGGGAGGGAGGGAGGAAAGAAGGAAGAGAGCGAGAGACACACAGACACTGTAGGACTGATGCATCCACCTCAGCAATGAACATGTCAATCAACAATGTGCCGCCAATCACCGCGTGTCCTCAAGGTGCTGGTGAAGCTATTTTGCTCTTTTGTGTGACCTCACAACAGCCGTACCCTTTTCACAAATGAAGAAACAGTGGTTCAGCCTCTTACCCAGCATCTCACAGCTGGCACACAGGGGTGCCACCGTCAAGTTGGTCCCAGAGGTGCCTCTTCCCCACCACCACGCTGGACCATGTGGTGCGTTCCTGGTCGTGTGGACACTGTGTGTGTCCACTGGGCCTGTGGACTCCCAGGAAGCAGGCAGCACGAACCTCCCCCCAACCCTCACCACCCAGGATGCCCCTGCCCTCAGGGTACAGATGGTTCCTATACCCCACGGGTCAGAGAAGTGGCCAGGTTCAGGAAAGACGTTCTGATGAAGCACAGGAAGTAACCATCAGCCCGCACGCTCTTCCTCTCCTGAACGCGTTTCCTCCAACCAAAAACAGCAGGGGAGGTGGGCAGAGTGCGCTCAGGTTGGCTCCTGGGCCCCACTGAGGTGCTGCTTTATTATATTTTTGTAGAGATAAGGTCTCACTATGTTGCCCAGGCTGGCCTCAAATGCTTTGTCTCAAATGATCCTCCCAACCTGGCCTCCCAAAGTGCTGGGATTATGGTCATGAGCCACCAAGCCTGGCCAGGGATGCCATTTTGAGGAACTAGCATGAAATGCTCTCCATGGGACAGGAAGAGAGAAAGGCAGAAGGACCCAGGAAAGGCAAAGGTGCTTGCTGAGTACAAAACACCCAGCTCAGAACTGGGGGCAATGTGGAATTAGTCAGCAAGGCTGACACTTCTGGGGCCTTGGATTTGGGACAGAGGCCCAGGGAATTCTGGGTCTTAGAGATCTGGGCTCGGGGGAAGTGAAAGCAGAGTGAGGGGTTGTATTAGGGCTGGGGGCCCTCACCCACCAAACGACACAGGTAATTGCTTCCTTGGAGATACTGGATGGACTGGGATTAGGGACATAGCACAGGTGACCATGTGGGACCCAGCCTGGCACACAGCATGGGCAAAGGTGTGTCTGAACCTTAGGCTGGATTTCCCTCGACTGTCTAAGCTCAGGGACCCTCAGATGTGGGGTCTGCTGACTCAGCCCTCCCCAGCCTCTCTCTCCCGGTGTCATTTGGCCAGTGGTGACCAAGTAGCCCCCTGTATCTGGTTCCTGGAAGGTTCAAGGAGTGGAGAGGCGTGAGGGCGTGGGGCAGCCATGCAGGCTGAGAGTCAGTGCTGGTCAGTGTGAGAGGAAAGTCCTGGCCTGTCCCCCTCCAGTGCCCTATGGGACATGTCAGTCCTCTATGAACAGGTGCTCACTCTGTGCCCAGCTGGGACCTGAGTCCTCTCTGGGCAGTGTCTCTTGCATCTCCTGTGACTACCACAAGACAGGCATGAAGGCCTTGCCAGGAGATCTCGAGGTTATAAAGGAGCATTGAGGTCCCAAGAGGAGGAAGCAGCTGAGTCCAGACTTGAACCCATAGCTGTTCTTTTTCTGTTTGATGGTTTTTGAGTCAGGGTCTCACTCTGACACCCACACTAAGGTGCAGTGGCACGATCATAGCTCACCGCAGCCTCAACCTCCTGGGCTCAAGGGATCCTCCCACCTCAGCCTCCCAAGTAGCTGAGACTACCGACGGGCATCACCACACCTCACTAATATTTTTTAATTTTTATTTTTGTAGAAATGAGGTCTTGCTATGTTGTCCAGGCTGATCTTGAATTCCTGACCTCAAACAATCCTTCCAAAAACCTTCCAAAGCTCCACAGCCATTGTTTTTAACAACTTCACTGAGATCTAATTCACAGACCATACAGTCCACCCATTTGAAGTGCACAATTCAATGGCTTTGGTGATATTTACAGAATTGTACAGCCATCAGCATCAACAGTCTATCTTTAGAGCATTCGCTACCCCAAAAAGAAAGCCCACGTCCACTGGCAGCCACCCCATCCTGCTTCTGCCCTCCTCTTAAGCTCTCAGCCACCACACATTTATCTTCTATCTATGTAGACTGGCCTGTTCGGGACATTTCCTATGAGTGGAGTCATCCACACGGGGTCTTGTGTGTTTGGCTTCCTTCCCTCAGCATCATGTTTTTGAGATTTGTCCATGCTGTAGCCTGTCCCCGTCCCTCATTCCTTCTTGTGGCTTGTGATATTCCACCGTCTGGAGATACCACATTTATTTTTGTGCTCCTCAGCAGATGCATATTGGGGCTGTTTTCACATTTTGGCTGTTACAAGTACCGCTGCTGTGAACACTGGCATGTGAGTTTCTGTGTGGACATCTAGTTTCATGTATCTAGGGTCTACACTGAGGAGTGGAATTGCTGGGTCATATGACAGCTCTAACTCTGTGTTTAGCTTTTTGAGCACCTGCCGAACTCTCTTCCAAAGCAGCCACACCTTTTCCATTCCCATCAGTAGTGTATGAGTGTGCTGATGTCTCTACCTCTTTGTCAACACTTGTTATTGTCTGCTTTTTTGGCTCTAGCCCTCCTAGTGGGTGTACCATGGTCTCTTTCTGTGGTCTGGATTTGCATTTATCCATCATGTCTACCATGTTGCTTCCCCGACATCAGTTTTGCTTCTCTCAAGGTGGCAAGATCCTCTGAATGGGACTTTTGAGGTTTAGATTGAAATCTAGGTGTGTCAGATTACGTCTCCTCGTCCCTTGTCAATAGTCACTCAACAGAGCTTTCTTAAGCACCTGCAGAGTGTCTGCTCCTGACTGGGGAGGTGGAGTTGAAGGTGAGAGCAAGGACAGAACACACAGGAACCAATGCCGAGTTTTGGAAGGACACAGGGCACATGCTGGGAGAGGCAGGAACACACTATGCATTTCTGGGAGTGGTCATATGTTAGCTCTGTGTTTAATTTTTTGGGACTTACCATGTCCTTCAGCATCCTGTTAAAAGGGCTCTGAAGGATAAGAAGAATGTTGTAAGAAGAGAGGGAGGGATGAGAGATTCAGCACCTTTCCTTCCTTTACTTGTAAGTGTTTATGGATCATCGATTTTGTGCTGGACATTGTGCACTCCAGCTAAGCCACAGGGGTGGGATTGTGTGCACCTCCACCCTCTCTCTAGGTAGGCAGGCCCTGGGGAGGGCAAGCTGATTTTCAAAATTAGTGGAATCCCTCCAACTGTGTGAGCAGTCCCTCAACTTCAGGATAGCTTGTGTCTGCAAAAATTCCATACACATCACAGGCATGAGAACAGCTGGTGTCTGTGACCACCAGACACACAAAAGCCACCAGTGGCTCCTCTGTGCTATTAAACATAGTGGCCCATGCAGTGGGCTTCTAAATGCTTCTGCCTCTTCTTCATACAGGAAAGCCTCTTTCAGGCTCAGCCAGGCAGGCCTGTCCAAACAGCAGCAAGCTCCATAGTCTATTAAGATCTGGATGTTTCTGTCTTGGCAACAGAGAACTCTCTACTGGTCCACTGATGAGACAGCAGCTCCATGCAGAGGCGCCACCAGGGTTAGGTTTTATTCCATGGGGCCTCCAGGTTTTTACCACAAACACTCTTGTATGTGGCAATTATTTTGCCCAAGGTCTCAATCTCTCCTTTGGGGGGACAATTCCCACCCCTTGGAGACTCAGGTTTGGGCAAAGCATGTCGCCTCATCCAAGGTCATCATTTGGGTTCCTGCCAAGTACCTGACATCACATAAACTGTGACTGTCACAGGCGCTCGAAGCCCCCCTTTCCTCCCTCATCACGTCGTCTGCTTTCTGTCTCAGGCTTTAGCTGATGATGAGAACGCTTTCTGGATACTCACATACCCGTTTCTGTCAGTACCCTTGTGTGAAAAGTGAGTTTGTTGATTTTGTGTTGGGGATGTGAGGAGGCCTTTCTTTTTTCTTTCTATTTTTTAAAAACTTAAACTAGACATAGAAAATGGTGCTTTGGACACGTCAGCAAAGAAAATCATTCTGCTGCTGGGATACAGGAGAATGAAGTCTCTCTGGGGGTCTTCACCCATGGGTCTGCTCAGAAGGCCTTGGGGGTGGGGAACTGCAGTAGGCTTAGCTCACTGGTTCTGGTTCAGGATCACAGCTTCACAATCTTGACTGTAATTTGAGACAAGGCCAGGGGGTGCACTTGCCCTCCATGGACTGTACCTGGGGTGCCCATCCTGGACCTCAGGCAAGCTCTCAAGTTCAGCTCCTGTCACAGCTGGAGGTAACAGTGAGAGTAACCCAGAGATTGGCTGTCCAGGCTCGGGACATCCCTGGGGGAGAAGCAGAAGCAGAAGGAACTAGGGTGAGGCATCCTGAAGGGTGTCAGGTCCAAGGTCAAAGGACTGGGGCATGTCCCAGCAGACCTCAAGTGCAGAAGCAGCTTTGGAATCACCTAATCCAATCCCTTGTTCCCAGATGGACTGTAACTGCCCTTCCTCCCCCGTTGGAGTTCAGACAGGAGGAAGGAGGGGGCTGAGCAGCGCTCTCGGTGACCAGAGCCTGTCCCCGTCCTGAAGGCTGGAAGCATGTGTGGTTGGCTGTGGGCAGAAGTCTTCAACTTCTCAGCGAGGGCCCTCCTGCTGCTCTGGGTCTCTCAGGGCCAGGTCCGCTGGTGGCCTTCACAGGATCCTGTCCGGGCTTCCTTCAGAGGGCCAGACATAGGGCAGGGGCCGGGCATAGTCACCACGTAGCTGGGCAGGGCTGGGCGGTAACTTGCCCCCTCACTTGTCCAATTGGCTTAAAAAACCACTCAATCAGCTAATGACCCTTTTCATTAGATGTTTATTGCCTCCTGAAATAATTGCCTTGCTGGGGCTGTGCCTGGCCCAGGGCTTGTGGGGGGGGGGGCACATCCCAACCGCCCCTCGAGGCTCACAGTCAGGCAGAGGAGCCACAAAACATAACAGAATTAACACACATCAGTGTATAATGACAGATGTGTGATGCACCAGAAAGGAAAGAAAAAGCATGATGAGAGGTGGTTGCAAAGTCCACTTATTTTGGGCAAAATGGTTGGAGGCAGCCACATTTTTACTGAGACTTAAATGATGCACAATGATAATAATAATCAGTAATGTCTGAGTGCTGATAGGTGGCACAGTAAGCACTTTATAGGTGTCGATTTTGTGTGGATTGGCTTATCTAAATGCTGGTGACAGCTGTAGTAGTAAGTACTGTCATTACCTCCACCTTGCAGATGGGGAAACTGAGGCATGGCGCAACTCAGCAACTTGCTGTGATCTCACAGCTGGTCGGAAGAAACAGGACAGTGGTGGGAACAGCTCTGGTTGTTCTCCAGCTTGGGCCATGCCCTGCGCTGATGTTTTTCAACTGGAGAAATGAGGGCACAGAGATGCCAATTCTCCCCTGATGACAGAAACCAAGCTTGGGGTCCCTCAGGGTCCCTGTGGTTCTGTGTGTGCCATCAACATTGCTGGGGATGAGGCTGGGGTGGAGGAAGCTGAGATTTCCAGTCCCCACTGCCCCTGGGTTCCTACCTTAGTGCTGGTGGCCCAGGGTAAGGTCCAACCGGCAGGGCTGGCCACCCCAGCATCCCTCAACCTCCATAATGAAGCCGAGACATTTGCAGAGGACACTGAGAACTACTGTGCTCCCAAGCCACTTTGGATGGCAATGGAATGACGTGGCCTCCGTGTGCGCTTCCCTGTGGTTGGGGATAAGGAAATATGTCCGCAAGTAATGAGAGTGCCTCAAATCCTGAAGCTGAGCCAGAAGCCCCAGGCCCCACTCCACCCCAAACAGATGACCTGCCCTGAGATTGTACAAGGCTACTGCTGCACATTCCCAGGCATCCCAGAGCAGGGAGGGAGGGAGAGGTGGCTGCAGGTACCGGAGTGTGCTTCGCAACAGATCAGGGCAGAGCTTTGGGCCTGGGCACACTGGCCAGGCAGCTGCCACCTGCATCTGGACCGGCTGTCTGCTTCTCTCAGCAGAGAAATATGCTAGTTTGGTTGTCTGCTTTCAGATACTTCCTCCTGCCCCAGCTCCTCACTCAGAGCATTAAACAGATTGGAGCAAGCGGGCTAATGATATCTTGGTGACAGCCCAGCCTTCTCTCTTTCTGGAAGGGTCTTCCTAGCCGCTCCCCTGCCAAGCTCCCTCTCTCCCAGAGCTCCTCTTTGGAGCCTCTGCACCTCCCTTCCCAGCTTACTTCATTTGTCTTATCTGAAGGCAGGAAGGCTGCCAGAGTCTACCCTGTCTCCCCTAGCCGGTCAGGGTTGTGTGCTCTGTAGATGGTCCCAACCAGGTAAGGTCTTTTCAAGAAATTAGACATGAAGGTGAGCCAACAGCAGCCCAGGTGCAACTGGCACAGAGGTTCTGCTGTCCACCATGCTCCAGTCCTGCCCAGGAACTGATCCCAAGAGCCCATGATGTCCCTTTTGGTTCTGGGAGCCCCTAGGGCTCACTATCTCTTTTTTCCTTTATCATCCGGAGAGCACACTTATCTGCTTTGCCTCAAAGCTTGGGATTTGCCTGGTACCTATGAGTCCTTCCCAAGAAGTCCCCAGGGGGTGCTTCTTGGAGTTAGAGCCAGGTTGAGTTTGGGTTAAGCTGGGTGGTAGAATTCAGGAAGGTTTGAAGTCTGGGTAGACTGAGTTGAGCTGGATCGGGCTGGGATTAAAGTTGGGTTGGTCAAAGCTGGTTTAGGACTGTGGTGAAGAGCTGGAATTAGGGTTGGATTGGATTGGGATGGGTTGAGTTTGGTTGAGTTGAGTTGGGTTGAGTTGGGTTGAGTTGAGTTGGGTTGGGTTGGGTTGAGCTGGGTTGAGTTGAGTTGGGTTGGGTGGGGTTGGGTTGAGCTGGGTTGAGTTGGGTTAGGGTGGGTTGAATTGGGTTGGGTTGAATGGCAGTTGGGATTAGAAGTAAGTTTCTCAGTTGGCTGGGGTCAAGGTTAATGTTGGTTCAGAGTTCAGAATGAGTTAGGGTCAGTCTTAGGAACAGAATGTCTGTCTATTTCAGTCTTCCTTCTTCCCCTCTCTGTCGTTTTTGGTAATGAAATCAGAGTCTATTCTGGACATGACTGGGCCTCAGAGTGACATTCGAAGCCAAGACTAAAGGACTTTTTCGCCCAGCAAAGCAGGAATTCAAGTGAGTTTTAAGACTGGTGATGAGGTGCACCCCTGTCACAGAGCAGCCCCTTGTGTCCTGCAGCCTGGAAGCACTATGGGGAGGGGTGGCCCAGAGAGCACAGAGCTGCATCCACCACCCTGTTCTTGGAGCGAGAGGTTGGCTTGGTTGCCTGAGGCCCAGCAAGCAGAGCCACGCCTCACTGACTTTCATAAACCAGAGAGGTACGCGATCTGTTCCCAGAGCAGTCCAACTCCTCAACCTCCCTCTCCAAGACTGTCTTCTCACTCCTTGATCCCTACACTCTGCTAGCCCTGCCTCCTCAAAGCTCATGGATGGTCATCTAACTGCACCCCTACCACTCCCAACTACATGGAATCACCCCAGGACCTCCCTATGGGAATCCCAGCCTCCAGCCTCCTCATACAGCCTCAGCAGGGCTCCTGCTGAAACCTCCGCAGGACCTTCATGATCCAACCCCTGCTGGCCTGACCAGGGCCACCTCTCCCCATTTTACTCCTACCCCTGGGCCCTAGCCCCTGCCAGCCACATAGACCTCTCTCCCTGCCCCTCATGATTTATCCTTAAGCACCATCTTCAGCCTTGCCCTCCTGTCCCCAGGAGCTGTGTGGGGAGCGCTTCAGAGGGACAGTTGGACCCTCTCTCCTGCCACCTCCACCAGGATCTTCAGGCAGAGGCCCACAAGCAGAGCTAGGGAACTTCCCAGAACTCAGGCCAGCTCAGAGCCCTGGTGGTTGGGCAGAATCTCAGCTCCTCAAGACAACCACATTGAATTCCTGGAACCTGTGAATGTGTGACCTTCATGGCAAAAGGGACTTTGCAGATGTGGTTAAGTTATGGACCCTGAGCTGTGGTGATTATCTTTGACTATTAGAGTGAGTTCAATCTAATCACTTGGGTCCTTAAAACCAGAGAACCAGGCCGGGCGTGATAGCTCACACCAGTAATCCCAGCATTTTGAGAAGCTGAGGTGGGAGAGTCACTTGAGGCCAGGAGCTCGAGACCAGCCTGGACAACATAGTGAGACCTCGTCTCTACAAAAAATAGCCTGGTGTGCACCTGTAGTTCCAGCTACTTGAGAGGTGGAGGCAGAAGAATTGCCTGAGCCCAGGAAGTCGAGAATGCAGTAAGCTGTGATCATACCACTGCACTCCCGCCTGGGTGACAGAGTGACACCCCGACTCAAACAAAAAAGAAAATCAGAGAAAATCAGGCTGAGCGAGGCACATGATGGTGGCCACAAGCCAAGGAAAACAATGGCTCCCAGAAGCCAGGAAAAACAAAGAGACAGACTCCCCCCACAGTCTCCAGCAGGGATGACCTTCAGGCCACACCTTGATGCTAGCCCAGTATGATGCGTGTTGGACTCTGCCCTTCTTAGCTGTGTGGCAATGAATGTGTGTCATGTCAGCCATGACGTTTGTGGTGGTCTGTCTTAGCAGCCACAGGACTCTAGCATGACTAGCTTCAGAGCTAACAGAGCTGGATCTGCTCCCTGGCGCTGGCGCATCACAGCTGTGTGAGCATGGGTAGGTGTCTCTCCCTCTCAGCTCAGAATCCTCATTGATAAGCTGAGGCTGACAGTATCAATCTCATCAGGTGGTTCAGTCATTCAACTCCTATTTATAGAGCACTGGCTAGGGGTCGGGGGAGGCTGAGTCCCGTGTCTAGCGTGGAGGAGGGACTCGGCACCCAATGAGTGTTCTGGTTCCTGGTGGGAAATCTTTGCCTGTGGTGGTCTTGCTGGGGTGGTGGGGTGGGGGAGGGGTTCTGTGGGACCCCGGGCCTTGGGCGGGTGGCAGAAGTGTCTCTGAGTCCCGTGGACGCAGATTTTGCTGGGCATGGATGGACATGCCCCAAGAGCGGCCTCTCCCCAGGAACCTGGAGGGCAGCCCTCTCTCCCCATCGGAGGTGGGGAAGGCTGGTGGGTGGAGGCTGCAGCAGGGGAGGGTTCTGTGTGATCCCGAGGGATTGGCAGCTCCTCCCGTCTCTCCTCGTCTCTCCCCACTCTCACCCCTCTTGCCTGCTCCACTTCTCTCTATCTCTTCTCCCTCCCCCCTTCTTTCTCCTTCTGTGAGTAGGAACTGTGCTTAGTAGACCTGTGTGTATGCCTGTGTGTACACGTGTGTGCGCTAGTGAATGTGTGCATGTGTGCGTGTGCACCCAGTTCTGGGTGGTCCTTGAGACAGTCCCCCAAAGCACCTTGTATCCAGGAGCAAGAACCATCTCCATTTGTCAGGATACCTCCCCACAAAGGATTCTCCTCCTTGTTGGGGCCCCTTCCCGCTTCCTTCCCTGGTCTTGGGGAGGCTGCATAAGGAGGCCAGATGGGTCGTCCTAGGGCAGAGGGCCCAGGGCTTCTAAGAGTCCCACAGGCAGCTGTCATCACCCACTGGCTTTACAAGGTGGTCTTGGACCGCTGACCGGACCCGCCAAGTGGAGTCGAGAAGGTGAAGCCAGGCCCGGAGGGTCTGGCTTCCGTGTGGGGTTTCACTCTGCCGGCTCCAATGCGCCCTGGTGAACATGCACCTTCCAGAGCTCTGGGGGCTCCCATCAAGGCTGGAACTAGCGACGTCCAGTGCTCACAACCGCCCTGGAAGTCCCTCCTGGACTCAGCTCCTCCCTCATCCCAGGCTCTCACTCACCTCATCACTGTCAGAATCTAGGATTCCTATCTGAGAGCTCCCTCCCCCACCAAGGGACTCATTGTGCTCCCTGAAACTTACTGCTCCCCCTATTCTTGGGGGACATCGCCACCATGTCTCCTACCCCACTCCAGTCTCCCAAGCTCAAATCCACAGCACCAGCTTCACTCTCTTCTCCCTGGCTCCTTCCTGCTTTCCTGTGGCTCCAGCCTCCTGTCCACACCCATGGCCTCCACCTACCCCCGGGCCCCTCTCCAGACCACCTCGTGCCTCCTAGTGCTCTCCAAGGCAGCACGCTGTCTCCACCTTGCCTCTCTCTTCTGTTGGTCCTCAGGGCCTGCGGGGTGGAGTCCAATAGGCCTATGAAGTGCTAGAATTGGGCCCCTGCCCTCTTTGCCTCTGGGGTCTGGCCACCTTGGACTCCTGGACACGCCTGATCCTAACCTCTGGGCCCCTCACACTCTCCCTTCCTCACTCAGACCTTCCTGTCCCTCACCACTTGGCTGCTGTCTGTATCCCCTCCTGCAAGACCTCTTTGCTAACCTCTGCACCAACACCCCTTCCTCAAGGGGGCAGGCACACTCTGTACATGATGTCCGCTCAGCTGTGGTGGTCACCCCCTGGCATGTGGGTACCCCAACTGGACAGTAAATGCCGCCAGGCAGGACGCTGCCACGTCACAAGTGTTCGGTACATCATACTTGGTAGATGCTTAATACACAATCAGAATAAATCAGACCAGGCACGGTGGCTCACACCTATCATTCCAGCACTTTGGGAAGCCAAGGTGGAAGGATTGCTTGAGGCCAGGAGTTCGAGCCTGGGCAGCATACTGAGTCCCCATCCTTACAAAAAAAAGAAATTAGCTAAGAGTGGTGACACAAGCCTCTAGTCCCAGCTACTCAGGAGGCTAAAG
>CAUYQG010056548.1:0-45322 GCA_963574415.1 Tarsius wallacei | reverse complement strand
CACCATAGCCTTGACCTGCTGGGCTCAGGCAATCCTTCAGCCTTAGCCTTCCAAGTAGCTGGAACTACAGGCATATGCCACCATGCCTGGCTAGTTTTTTGATTTATTATAGAGATGAGGTCTCGCCAAGTTACCTAGGCTGATCTTGAATCCATGGGCTCAGGCAGTACTCTCACCTCGGCCTCCCAAAGTGCTGGGATTATAGGCATGAGCCACTGCACCCCAGCTTCTTTTCTTTTTTTAGTAGTAGTCCAGTTCCATTTCTAATGTCCTGACTTCTTACAGTATCTGTTAGCATCATGAGACGAATAGGTGGGCTTTAAACTGATTTTAGAGGCACATTTCTGTTTTTGTAATGACTTTGTTTGTAAGACAAAGATAGTTGCTTTCAGTCTTCTAAGACTGAAGTGCAGCTTGAATTATGATTAGAAGGCTGATCCATTCATATAATTGTATTATCTTTAATTTGTCCTTTTATATGTTAAAGTAGATTTCTAGCTAACATGAAAATTAAAAAATAAAATCTCTGTTCTGAACTTTAAGATGTTTGTCTTTGAATTTTTTTTTTTTTTTGAGTCTGTCACCCAGGCTGGAGTGCAGTGACATGCTCACAGCCACCACAAACTATACCTGCTGGGCTCAGGAGATTCATCTGCTTCAGCCTTCCAAGTATCTGGAACTACAGGCATGTGCCACCACGCCCAGCTATTTTTTTTTTTATTTATTGTAGAGATGATGTCTCACCAATTTGCCCAGGCTGTTCTCTAGCCCTTGGGCTCAGGCAATCTTCTCACCTCAGCCTCCTAAAGTGCTGGAATTATAGGGGTGAGCCACCGCATCCAACCTTGAAATGTTTTAATAAATGAGTTTTTTTATGAGTGCGTAGTTTTATTTAGCTTAGGAGAGAAGATTAAGCAAACAAAACAACAACAAAAGTTTCTATCAGGCTCTTTACATAAACTGAAATCTTAAATCAAAGGTATACCTGAGCAAATGACTCAAAAACAACACAAATAAACATGCATGAGACCAAAATTATGAAAACCTTTATGGCTTTCTTCAAGATTTCCAAAATGAAAGCAAACAAAACTTGCAGCCCTTCCAAGATCAGACAAAGAACAGCTTAAATAAAGGAAGGTTTTGCTAGCCATAAATGGGTCACAATCCACATTTCTTTCAGGTCATATTCTCTGGGATCTTAGCTTCTCAACTTACTGTCCACACATAAAAGCCAAACTTCCTGTGTGCCTCATCAATGGAAGATTTAAAAGGACAAAAATACAACAGGAAATCAAAAGCTGTTCATGGAAGAAAAAAATAATCAATAACCAATGATTACCCCATTTGCACAAACATAGATACAACAAAACTTAAACTAATTTGTCTATTTCATTTTTTTTTTAATAGAGACAAGGTCTCATCATGATGGCTTTCCTGGACTTGAACTCTTGGGTTCAAGAGCCTCAGCTTATCAAAGTTCTGGAATTACAGGCATAAGCCCACACCTTCCTCCTTTTTCTTATGAGTCTGGAGAATTTACATTTTTAAGGAATGAGTTCTCTGACCAGTAATTGAACCCAAACTGCAGTGTTCACAGCATCAAATCCCAACCACTAGAGTACACAGTGAAGTACTTTTTTTGGTAGGTCTTGTAAAGAACTCAAAACAGGTGTTTGAGCATTAAGCAGATTTTAACTTTATTTCAGGTCAGATTTCTGCTCTTTAATTCTGCTAAGAAAATTTCTAAGGCTGGTCATGACACTATTATGTCTTTCTTTTAATTTAATCTTTCCATAAACACAAATGAGACAATTGTTCTGAATAAGAGATATCTAAAATATTTTTCCAATATAAAATTTTTCTAATTTGAAGGATTTATCTTTTGGGCACTGACAATTATAATTCTTAGTGGTGTACTTATACCAATAGTGACTCAATCAAATATACCTTTTTATTTTTAAAAAATATGCTTTTTTTATTTTAAAAAAATAATTTTCCAGGCTTAGAATAAGTTTCTACCATATAAGCAATAATTCTTGAAGAAGGCATAGAAAAAGTAGTCCTAATAACCTCTTCCCCCAAAAAAGTTCAATCCTAGTGGTTAAACTAGTCCAGATGCTTTCCTTGTGGTTAATCAAAGACAAGAGGCAGAAACTGGGAGAAGAGAGGTTTATATCTGCAACCAGGCTACAGGGAGAGAAGCAGTATCATTACCAAAACCTGCTCAAAGGTGGTAAAACTTACTTCAGTATTTATACTTACATAGCCCTTTACCCACTCCCGAAGCTAAATTAACAAGGATATGATTCAAGATCTAATAATCCTTTCACTCACCTCCAAGGCTGAATTAACAAGGCCTATGGGCAGTTCTGGCCTGGCGCCAAAATCTCCTAATCATGCTGAAATTTTAGAATAACTTTTTGGAATTTACAACCACATTAACTTTAAATTTTAGAATTCCTTAAGTGGGGGTTGAAAAGTTACAACAATCAAAGAATCTACCTTGGAACGTTTAGATAAACAAGTTCAAATCAAACATGATAAATGTAAGAAACCCCTGTTTGGGATGCTACCTTGGTACATTTAGAAAGACAACATTGAATCAGACATGAGAAATGTAAGAAATCCCCATTCCCAGAACCTTGGCCTATAACACTGGAAATAAGCTAAGATAGAAAAAGGCCACTGATGATTAAGGATGGTGTTTGTGCTTATGTTGCCTTGGTATTCCACAGATTTGTGGAGGTTTCCTAGACACAAACTTGTTAATCTATGAGACGGGTAGGAATTTACAAGATTGAGTTTTGCCAGGACTAACGATGCAACAAGTGTTGAGATGACAAAAGTCCCTTATATAGGGGGTTTCTTATTAAGACAAACTCCCCTAAGATCTTAAGAGTGTACTGCTTAATATCTTACATGTCTTGAGGCTCTCAGTCTATTCAAACTGGCCACCAAACATAACCCCAAAATCCAACTTCTTGGATGGCAGAGTCCAAGAAAGACTGTGCCCCTTTGGTCACAAGTCAAACTGTTAAGGGCATAACAGAAGATAAAAAGGGAAGTACAGCAAAGTTTGTATAAATATATGCTGATCTGACCAGAATTGCAAACTTATCAGTCGGCTGGTCCAGCTGGAAGTATAACAATATAGAGAATTTAGGCCTATGTTCTACACTATGGTACCCTTCTTTATGACAGAACAGCACAGAAAGACAAAGACAGTAATAAGACTATTTCTAGGAGGAAAATAATCAGGCACTATGAATGTTCGTACCAAAAAAGACACCAGAGTAGATATCCCTAAGACTAATCTATTGTAGGCCAAGGCTCTGGAAACAGGGGTTTCTTATATTTATCATGTTTAATTCAATCTTTTTTCTTTTTCCTTTTTTCTTTTTTGAGTCAGAATCTCACTCTGTCACCAAGGCTAGAGTGCAGTGGCAAGCTGTTCACAGCCACTTCAGCCTTGACCTGCTGGGCTCAGGCAAGCCTTCTGCCTCAGCCTTCCAAGTAGCTGAAACCACATGCGCCACCATATCCAGCTAATTTTTTGATGTATTGCAGAGATGAGGTCTCACCATGTTGTTCAGGCTGGTCTCGAATCCCTGAGCCCAGGCAATCCTCTCGCCTTCATCTCTCAAAGTGCTGGGATTACAGGCATGAGCCACTGTACCCAGCTAATTCTAAGTTTTTTATCTAAATGAACCAAGGTATCACCTTTGATGGTTTTAACTTTCCATTTCCCTCCTTAAGGAACTATAAGATTTAAAGTCCAAGTGGTTGTAAATCCCAGAAGTTACCCTAAAATGGCAGCTTGATTAGTAGATCTTGGGTCATGAAACTGCGCACAGGCCTTGTTAATTCAGCCTTGGGAATGGGATAAGGGATTAGGACATCTTGAGTCATGCGCTTGTTATTTTAGCCATGAGAGTGAGTGAAGGGCAATGGAGTATAATTTCTAAGTGAGTAGCACTGCCAGGGAGCAAGTTTTTAAAATTTTATTTCATGTATTTATTTTATTTTATTTTTTTGAGTTGAAATCTTACTCTGTCATCCAGGCTGGAGGGCAGTGGCACGCTCTCGGCCACCGCAGCCTCAATCTTCTGGGCGCAGGCGATCCTTCCACCTCAGCTTTCCAAATAGCTGGAACTACAAGCATGCACCACCACACCCAGCTAAGTTTTTGATTTATTGTAGAGATGAAGTCTCGCCAAGTTGCCCAAGCTAGTCTCGAACCCGTGGGCTCAGGCAATCCTCTCATCTAGGCTTCCCAAAATGATGGGATTATAGGCATGAGCCACCGAGCCTAGCCTTGAAAGTTTTTTGGGGGGGAGAGGTGAATACACCAACTCACTCCCTCACCCTATGATATCAGATTAACCATCCATTTCTCCTAGACCTCTTCCTCTTGTCTCTGATTAACCCTGAGGCAGAGAGCAGCCAGTCTGTTAGGCTGGAACAATTTGGTGACTCCACCAGGATCCTACTGCTTGCAGCTGACCAGGTGCCAGCAGGTCTGTTCTCCGGGGACTCCCTGCAGTTGTGGAGTCTTGTTACTCTGGGGACTCTCTGAGGCGCATTTTTGCTAACTGCAGCTGATATTCCTTCACGAATGGACTGGGGAGAAAGTGGAATTGGGAATGGATGTGCTCATATTGGATCATATACCAGGAGTCAGATGTCTCAATCCAAGTCTTGTAGGCCAGTCTAGGCACCTGAAAAGTATAGACCTGACTCGTCTGAGGATATCCTTTGGTTTGTTATTCCATGTATATACATTCTGTAAGTCCTGCTTTTTAAGTAGTTCAAATAGGGAATACAAAATACATGCCAATGTATAACCCACTGGAAAAATTTTGGAAGATTAGAAACAATTTTGTCACCCACCTATGATCAAAAAGCAAATGATTTTATTTATTTATTTTGAGTAGGAGTCTCATTCTGTCACCCGGGCTGGAGGGCAGTGGCACACTCCCAGCAACTGCAACCTCGACCTACTGGGCTCAGATGATCCTCCTGCCTCAGCCTTCCAAGTAGCTGGAACGATAGGCGCACGTCACCACACCCGGCTAATTTTTTGATTTATTGTAGAGATGAGGACTCACCAAGTTGTCTAGACTGGTCTCAAACCCGTGGGCTCAGGCAATCCTCTCACCTTGGCCTCCCAAAGTGCTGGGATTATAGGCGTGAGCCACCACACCCGGCGCAAATGATTTTTTATTTTAATACGCTTTGGCCTATATATGCTTTGGAATCTGGGGAGCAGCGCTCAGTAAATGATTGTTGAATTTTTATACCATCTTGCAGTTAGGGTTATATTGTCAAAGGGAAGGAAAACCGGGAGAAATTCCTTGTGTACAAACATCTATGTTATTGCATATTCAGGGCATGAAAACAGATGGGAAAAAGCTGATGGATCAGAGTTATGTCAAGGTGTTTAATAGTCAAAAAGCAAGAGAGGCCAAGACTGTGAAACAAGTAGCAATTTTGCTGGCAGCCATGGCTTTTCAGACCCACAAAGTACCAGGGAGTGGAAGATGGGAAAGACTTAGAAAGGATCAGTGTCAGCAGGGCTCGGTGGCTCAGCCTGTAATCCCGCGCCTTTGGGAGGCTGAGGTGAGTGGATTGCCTGAGCCCGCGGGTTTGAGACCAGCCTGGGCAAGCAAGACCTCATCTCTACAATAAATCAAAAAATTAGCCGGGCGTGGTAGCGCGCACCTGTAGTTCCAGCTACTTGGAAGGCCCAGCTACTTGGAAGGCTGAGGTGGAAGGATCGCCGGAGCCCAGCAGGTCGAGGCTGCGGTGGCTGGGAGCGGCTGCTGCACTCCAGTCTGGGTGACAGAGTGAGACTCCAACTCAAAAAAAAAAAAGAAAGGATCAGTGTGCCTATTGTAACAGAACTGGGCATTGGGTTAAAGATTTTCCTAAGACAATATGCCAAGAAAATGCACAGCCTGTGATGGCAGCCATGCCACCATCACAACTGTGTTCTTGTTCCTCACTGGCCCCAGTCCATGATTGCGATGAGGATTGAGGATGCCCAAGGCCCCCTCTCTTAGGCTTGCAACCCGCTGTCCTCACCCCACAGGAGCCTTGGTAAAACTAACAGTGGGGTTCCATAAGACAGATTTCCTCATGGATTCTGGGATAACTTATTCAGTTATTAATAAACCTCTAGCCCATTTTTCAGACTCCACAGTAGCTGGAACTACAGACATGTGCCACCACGCCTGACTAATTTTTTGATTTGTTGTAGAGATGAGGTCTCGCCAAGTTGCCCAGGCTGGTCTAGAACCCGTGGGTTCAGGTAATCCTCTCATCTCGGCCCCTCAAAGTGCTGGGATTATAAGTGTGAGCCAACCTGCCCAGCATAATAATTTTTTGATTTATTGTAGAGATGAGGTCTTGCCAAGTTGCCCAGGCTGGTCTCAAACCCATAGGCTCAGGCAATCCTCTCACCTCAGCCTCCCAAAGTGCTGGGATTATAGGTATGAGTCACTGCGCCCAGCCCAGGAGAACTTCTAAAGCATATTTTTGTATGTTCCCAACTGTCCTATGTCTTTGCAAGATTTAAGGGCATTCATAAGACTGTAGAAGATATCCTACAGTGCCAAACCCTTACACTATGCTAGCTTCAATTCCTGGGGATCACAAATATTTCTCAGTATTGGTTTTGAAAGATGCCATCTTTTGCATCCTGGTAGAAGAGGAAAATCAGCTTCTTTTTGCCTTTAGATAGACAAAGCCAGTTATAAAACTTGTTTTCAGTACTGTTAGACTATTCTTCTGCAAGTATTTAAGAACTCCTTTGCTGGGCATGTTGGCTCACACTTATAATCCCAGCATTTTGAGGGGCCGAGGTGAGAGGATTACCTGAACCCACGGATTCTAGACCAGCCTGGGCAACTTGGCGAGACCTCATCATTACAACAAATCAAAAAATTAGTCAGGCGTGGTGGCACATGTCTGTAGTTCCAGCTACTTTGAAGTCTGAGGCAGAAGGATCACCTGAGTCCAGCAGGTCAAGGCTGCGTTGGCCGTGAGTGTGCCACTACAGTCCAGCCTGGGAGACAGAATGAGACTCCAATTCAAAAACAAAAAGAACTCCCTTACTCTGTTCAGTGAGTCCCTGGCTTAAGACCTAAGTGCTTGTTTTGCATTTGTAAGTGTTGTCTATTATAGCTGATTAAATATTAAGATTTGTTTCTGCAAGGAAGATGCAGAATTCTAATGGTTAACCTGAAACTCTAGGGTTAAATAAGGTATTCTAAGCTATCTATTTCTCTCTCCTGCCCTTCTGGCTATAAATCTGCTAATCCATTGGTGCTAAGATAAAACTCTTATATAGCTCTATCGGTTCTAAACTAAAATGCAGGCATTGCAGCTCATTTGAAACTTAAAAGGGGAAAAAGATTTTAAAATCAAACTGACATGAAAACTTTTTTGCCAAAATTTTGTCCACAGCCTTTATTAAGTTACCTGCTGGGCAAACCAAGAATAGCCATGTAAACCGGTTTCAATTTTGTCAAAGATACAAATTAGATTCACCTATCCTGTATAAAATAATGATTTTCTTGCTATTATATGACTATAATTTCTAAGGGAAAACTATTGGATTTGTGTTTATATGTGTGTATGTATGTTTAAAAGTGTTTTTATGTATGTACATGTTGTATGTTGTCTAGCATGCTATCAAATTGGCTTAAAGTAAATGAGTACTGGTAAATTATATAAATACATCTAAATGATTTCCGAGTTCATATGATCTTAATAATCTTTGGTAAATAAAAATGGCTTAAAAATTGATAAAATAACAATGTCTTCAGAATTGTCAGCATATATTTGTCTCTGAGTTAAATGAGATAATACAGATGGATAAGGTTTTCATGTGATTTACAATCTTTTTTTTTTTTTTTGAGTTGGAGTCTCACTCCATTGCCCAGACTGGAGTGCAGTGGCACACTCCCAACCACCGCAGTCTCGACCTGCTGGGCTCAGGCGATCCTTCTGCCTCAGCCTTCCTAGTAGCTGGAACTACAGGCGCGTGCTACCATTCCCAGCTAGTTTTTGATTTATTGTAGAGAGGAGGTCTCGCCAAGTTGCCCGGGTGGGTCTTGAACCCGTGGGCTCAGGCAATCCACTCACCTCGGCCTCCCAAAGCACTGAGATTACAGGCTGAGCCACCGAGCCTGGCGATTTACAATCTTAAAATTATTTTTGAAGCTCCTTAACTGTCTTGGTGACTTTTAAGAAAAGGTTATGTTTCTAAAATTGATTTATAGTTCTCATTTGTAAGATGCTAATACCTGATACAGTTCAGAATTTCTTACTCCCTAGGTTTTAACCAAATTTTTAAGGTTACTTCTTTCTAAAAATAATAATAATAAGAATTTGGTCTAATTTGGAGACTAGAGATTAATTTTATTTATGGATTTAGAAAAGTTACTTAGGAAAGAAAGTACAAAGGAACCAATAAACAGGAAAGACAAATGTTAAGGAAGTTATTGGTACAGAGATGTACTTTGTTAAGGAAGGTTATAAGGAAAGAACAACTTTATATTAGAATTTTTGTCCTAAAGTAAAATGACTGAACATTTAAGAAAGAGGAAAATGTGTGCTAGAACAGAAAGTCTGGTTGTGCGCAGTGGTTCACGCCTATAATCCCAGCATTTTGGGAGGTTGAGGTGAGAGGATTGCCTGAGCCTATGGGTTCGAGACCATCCTGGCCAACTTGGGGAGAGCTCATCTCTACAACAAATCAAAAAAATTAGCTGGGCATGATGGTACATGCCTGTAGTTCCAACTGCTTGGAAGGCTGATACAGAAGGATCGCCTGAGCCCAGCAGGTCGAGGTTATGGTGATCGTGAGTGTGCCACTGCACTCCAGCCTGGGTGACAGAGTGAGACTCCAACACACAAAAAAAGAAAAAAATAGAACAGAAAGTCCAAGCATGTTGGTCTGTGTAAGTCATGATATGATAGGATTTATGAAGAAAAATTTGTGAAGGAAATTTTGTGTTAAGTTGGTTATGGTTAAAGGGAGGTTTGTAGTAGTCTTTCTGAACTTTGTTTCCTTATGTGGGGATGAGACTTTCTTGGTGTATTGATTTGCTCTTAGTAAGGTTGCAAGAGGTTTTAATATTTGGTTCTATCATTTGTATATTTTGGAGACTTTTAGACTTGTGTTTCAGAAGTTCAACTTTTATTATGTCTTGTTGCTTTCAGCTTTTTTTCTTGAGAACGCCTGAGAAAATGGTTCTCCTCCAACTTTTTGTTAAGTCCTATAACATTTTGTTTGAATTGTAGTGTGAACTCATGTTGAAATGTTTTATCTTAAAGGTTTAGAAAAGCAATGTTTTATTATTATGCTAAAGAGTGGACTGTAGGTATCTGCTCTTGAGCACATTACCATCTCCCCACCTTTAATGAGTTTAAGGGTGGGCTTGAGCATTTGTCTTTAAAACCATGAACTGGGCCAGGTAAGGTGGCTCATGCCTATAATCCCAGCACTTTGGGAGGCCTGGGTGAGAGGATTGTGTGAACCCATGGGTTTGAGACCAGCCTAGGCAACTTGGCGAAATCTCATCTCTACAATAAATCAAAAAATTAGCTGGGCGTGGTGGCGCATGCCTGTAGTTCCAGCTACTTGGAAGGTGGAAGTGTAAGGATCGCCAGAGTCCATTATATAGAGGCTGTGGTGACTGTGATCATGCCACTGCACTCCAGCCTGGGAAACAGAATCAGACTCCAACTTAAAGAAATGAAAATAGAAAGTAGAAAGTAATAAATAAGCAAACCATGGACTGAATGGAAATCAGATTACCATCTCCCCATTTTTGATGAACTTAGGGGTGGGCTTGAATATTTGTCTCCAACAGGAAACTTGATAGACTTATACAGGGATCATTATGTTAAACATGAACTGAAAGGATGGGCTTGCACACAGTGTGGTCAAGCCTATTGTTCAGATAAAGGAAAAATGTTTGAAGGCTTCTTGTTTTTCATCAACTTCTAACTTCCAGGTTAAGATTTTTCTTCTCCTTCTGGTAACTGACCTAAGAAACAAAGATTTTATGTTTCATCGAAATAATTCCTATTTTCCTTATTAGGTTTTTGATATCTTAGGAAAACTGAGTTTTAAGAAGATTGAAGTTTTTACCTCCATATAACTTATAGTATTGTTTCTAAAGTTTATCACCTTGGTTAAATGGATAACTTTTTTTTTTTTACAGTAATCTGTGATTCTGTTTTAGTAAAATATTTATGTCTTTTTTTTCTTTTTTATACCACAGTTTATAATTTTTCTGTGGATGGAATTTTGGGTTGTTTTCACCTTCTGGTTACTATGAATAGTATGGTATGAACATGGGTATGCAAATATCTCTCTAAGATAATACTTTCAATTCTTTTGAATAAATACCCCCTAAGTGGTATTTCTGGATCATATGTTAATTTTACTTTTAATTTTTTTAAAAAACCACCATACTATTTTCCATAGTGGCTGCACCATTTTAAATTTTCATCAACAATATACAGAGTTCTAATTTCCCTACATCCTTGCCAACACTTGTTATATTCTATTTTTTAATATAAGCCATTCTAATGGGTATGAGATGATATCTTATTGTGGCTTTGATTTGCATTTCGCTAATGAACAGTGATGTTGTTCCTGGATAAACTAGCCTAGCTGCTTCCCTCGTGGTCAGTTAAAGATGAGAGGCAGAAACTGGGAGGAAAGGGAGTTTATTTCTGCAACTGCGTCACAGGGAGACAGGGGTATCATTACCAAAAACCTGCTCAACCATTTACATCTTTAGTAAATGTTCTATTAACTAATTCTTGTGCTATTAAGTTATAGGGCTTTGGAACCTGGACTGGAAAAGACAGTAACTCTTGCTAAATCCCACCAGTCAGAGTCCTCATCTTCAGATCAAGGGGATAGTGTCAAATGAACATTCTTTATAAGACACAGGACCAAAAATTAAAGTTATTCAGTTTCTCTAGACCCAGGGACTATCACAGAAGAGGTGGGTATGTGAAATTGTAAGGGCTGATTTTTGAGAGATAAAATTAATTCAGTATTGCCTACAAATTAAATGTTAATGTCAACAGTACACTAATGCAAGGTCAGCTTCTGAATCCCTATGCCAGAATAACACAGTTTCCTTAGAGCATTGGCTTGTTCTCTAATAGAACATTCCAAAAGTTATAGTAAGTTTATAAAGGTCTTACCTTGTCATAAAACTGATTAAAATTATATAGATTTGTTTACAAGGTTTTTTAAAATTTGTTTTGATGTTAATAATATGCAAATGCTGGCCAGGCACGGTGGCTCAAGTTTATAATCCCAGCACTTTGGGAGGCTGAGGTAAGAGGATTACCTGAGCCCATGGGTTCAAGACCAGCTGGGGCAACTTGGTGAGACCTCATCTCTACAATAAATAAAAAATTAGCTGGGCGTGATGGCACGTGCCTGTAGTTCTTGGAAAAGGTGTTTTCTTAGATCACAGTCAGTTGTTAGTGGGTTGCTTTGAAGTCCAGATGTGGTCAGAAATGTGACCAGGCACTCATTTGTAGTGCAATAATTCCTGTGTGATTCTGACCTGTTAAACAAGCTGAATATGTCTCTCTTGGACTTTAGGAAACTTAATACTCAAAAGGAAATTTAAGAAGCTCAGAAGACCGAATTTAGAACCCCAAACCTTGACAACACAGGATCACAGGTCACTGTAAAACAGTCATTCCTTTAGCCAAAATGATAATTCAAAGATTTTTAGAGCAAACTCTTTACTCTTTGTTAGAGGAGACATTTCTTAACAGTAAGACTATGAACAAGACATAAAGGTTAACTAAATTTATATACTTACATAAAAGATAAACAAAGATTATTCTTGTTATCTTTTTTTTTTTTTTTTTTGAGTTGGTGTCTCACTCCGTCGCCCAGACTGGAGTGCAGTGGCCGCTTCTGGCCACAGCAGCCTCGACCTGCTGGGCTCCAGTGATCCTTCCACCTCAGCCTTCCGAGTAGCTGGAACTACAGGCATGCGCTACCACGCCCGGCTAATTTTTTTGGATTTATTGTAGAGATGAGGTTTCGCCTGCCCAGACAGGTCTCGAACCCGCGGGCTCAGGCAATCCACTCACCTCAGCCTCCCAAGGCGCGGGATTACAGGCTGAGCCACCGAGCCCGGCTTCTTGGTATCTTTTTAAATTACAAGAAAACCTTTTTATTGGCTATAAAATCAGATCAAACCTTCCGCCAAAAATCTAACACTCTTGTTGTAGAACACAAGATGAGCAGTTCTGGAATCTGCCTTCTAGCTCCATGGTACTTTGCCAGGTAAATGAAATAAACAACCCAAGAATGAGCCTTCCTAGAGACATGGGACCTCATTTTGTTTATTACTTAAGGAATAATGATTGGCCAATGGGGGTGTGGGGTGGAGATTGATTGGCCTTTTTCTTTTATCCAAATTCCTAAGAGACTTGGGGAGTCACACGTGATAAGAACTCATCAGACAGAGTTTTAAGGTTCTATTACCCTATTGTTTTCCAATCTGACTCTGGCATAGCATCATATAACAGACAAAAAAGAAACCGAAGAAACTGGAGAATCTTTAGTAAATGGTTCCTACCCCATATGGATGCTGAAAACCACCCTCCAGATAAGCAATTCAAGGACAATAATGCACTGTGCCCTTTTGCATAGGGTTGTCAGTGAAACTTTGGATAGGTTTTCTAATTTATTTTTATGGATTCCCTCTGTCTTAAGAAATTTATTTTCTGGTATAGATAAATAGATAAATTATTAACAACTATTTTAATATGTAAACTATTCTTTTGTGTATCTTAGATGATTAAAACCTCTGAGCTTAAGGCCAACATTGTACATGATGCAAGAACAGAGAGAAAAAAGGCCATTCAAATGTTCAAACAGAAAGAGCCAGCAAGCCCGTGATAAAAATCATGGGTACAACTGACAGTGGGGAATGTTAAAGGTTAAGGCTGGGGAATAGAGGTTTCATGCATTTCTCATGTTTAATTCAAGGTTGTTTATCGAAATTTACCAAGCTAGCTCTCCATCTCCCTCCCTTGTAAAGTCCAAGTAGTTGTAAATCCCCTAAATTACTCTAAAATGTCAGCATAATTAGGGGTACTTGGGTCATGTCAAAACTGCCCATTGGCTTTTGTTTTGTTTTGTTTTTTTGAGTTGGAGTCTCACTCTGTCTCCCAGACTGGAGTGCAGTGTCCGCTCAGCCCATCTGCTTTGTTAATCAGCCTCAGAAAAGGGTAAAGGGATTAGGAGATCTTAAGTCAAGCCCTAGCAAATGTAGCCATGGGGGTGGGTGAGGGATTATGGAGTATAAATTCTGAATAAGTTGTACTGTCAAGAGTTTTTTTTTTGGGGGGGCTGAATACACTGACTCACTTCCTGATTCCATTGTATTGGATTAAACACCCATCTTTCCCAGTCCTCTGCTTTTTCTCTCTGATTGATTCTGAGGAAGAGACTAGCTAGTTAGGCTGGAACAGTCATACATACGCTTTCCTCCTAGTAATCAAAATGTTGTAGATAAAAGAAAATTTATTTTTACCATTTACCTAACCAGTTCTATCGACCGAGACAGAAGCCCAACTGGTAAAAAATGGTAGGCTTTTGCCTATCAGGCTCTGGGCTCCCTAGACTATGGCTTTGAGAAGACCAGAGCAGCCTAGGAATCAGTCACAGCGCCAAAACTGTCTGGACAAGCAATCAAGAGACAAAGGGAAAAGGGAAAAGTTCCCCTTGTCCTCTGAAGGTTTGCTGAAAAGTGAACAGACAAAACAGGTTAATAGAAGAAAAGGAGTAAAAATGTATTAACATACATGATGAAAAATCACAGAGTGATTACTCAAGTAATATAGTGTAGTTGATAACGTTTGGGCATTTGTTCCCTCAAAATCTCAGGTTGAAATGTGATCATCAAAGTTGAAGGTGGGACCTGGTGAGAGATGTGAGTCATGGGGGTGGATCCTTCATGAATGGTTTGGTGAACAGCCTGGGCAACTTGAAAAGACTTCATCTCTACAATAAATCAAAAAATTATCTGAGCGTGATGGTGAGTGCTTGTAGTTCCAGCTACTTGGAAGTCTGAGGTGAGGCTTCAGTGGTGGTGAATGTGCGCACTGCACTCCAGCCTGGGGGACAGAGTGAAACTCCAACTCAAAATAAAAAAGAAGGTTGAGACATATATCGCTTGGTGCCATACTCACAGTAATGAGTGAGTTCTTATTCTATTAGCTTCCATGAGAATTGTTATAAAGAGCCTGGCGTCTGCCTCCACTCTCTTTCTTCCTTCCTCTTGCCATGTGCTGCCTGTTTCCCTTTACCTTCCACCATGAGGGAAATCTCCCTGGAGCACCCACCAGAAGCAGATGCAGCATTAAAAGGACAGATCGAGAGCAGAGGGCCATTTTGTTTCTAGGTCCTAACAAAATGATGAGAAAGTGGAAACTGTGCCCTGGAAGAATGCATTCTTTAGGTAAAGATTAACTTTGGTGCCTTTGTCTTTCAAACACAGGCCCCTCAAGCATGATCTGTATCAGCCTATTGTAATCTGAAAATAAACTCTTGGGGGTGGTGATAGCCCATGATTTGGTGCCTGGTGACTGAACTCCCTCCCCCCTCCAGGGTCTCTAAGACTTTTGCAAGTAGTCAACAACGAAGTCACAGCAGTCATGTCTACCTGATTGCAACATCTCCTGAGGAAAGGATTTAAGCTGGAGGCTGGGAGGCTACTGTGACCCCCCCAAGTTAGAGTGCTAGCCCTCCTCCTGTCTATGGGAAGGATCTTTCTTCTTAAATAAATCTTTTCTTCCTTCATCTTTTTGTGTGTTGCAAATCTTTAATCTTTGCATTACTTGGATCTCTAGTTACCAGCCCCCATCCTCCCCCAACGCTGGCTCTGGTGGTGTTGCTCCCCACCCCCAACCCTAATAAGCACCATGCTTTCTGTACAGCCTACAGAATTGTGAGTCAAACAAACCTCTTCTTTATACATTACTCAGACTCAGGTATTCCTTTATAGCAACTCAAATGAACTTGGAAAATGGTACAGAAGCTTATGTATAATTTTTCATACAGAGTGGGGGCAATGAGGACTGTAGATAATTCATTTGAGGGTTAGCAAATCCTTAGGGAAAATGAATGCACTTGAGGGGTAAGAAGAAAGGTGAGGTGTGGATCTGTAAAGGAGCAAAGGTTGTCTTAGTGTGGAGATAAAGTATCCAGGCAAGCTCTTGGAGTTGCACTCAGACAAAAATGAATGAAAATTCTGTCTGGGTATGATGATGATTTCCAGTCTATTTCCTTCTCTGGTTGTTGATATTTTCTGGTGATTTAATGAGATTCTTAGAGATGGATCTCAGAACAATTGCATTCAAGTTTTTCTGTCAGATAAGAAAATTCTAGAGAGTCCCCCCCATGCTCAGGAAAGAGGATCAGAAAGACAGGAAGGCAGGGGAACAGATCAGAGGGAGAACTTGCTCCTTAAGGCTTATTTCTGAGTTCTCCAAATTTTCAAAGCATTTAGCATGTGAAAACACTGTATTTGGAAGAATTGTTTTCTGTGCCCCATCGGAGATCACTGGTAAATATTTACTACTCATTATAAAACTAAATCCCAATCAGTGTGAAATTATCCTTTGACTGCTTTTAAATTATTTTTTCTGCAAAGTACAATTTTAATAATTATAATCACACCCAATACCCTCTACCCTCCTATTTCTAGGCAATACAATTCAACTCCCCAGTTAAATTATCTATGGAATCTATTATTTTGTTTTACTACCTTTTTTTTTTTTTAGTTGGCATCTCATTCTGTCACCCAGGCTGGAGTGCAGTAGCACACTCACTGCCACCGCAGCCTCCACCTACTGGGCCCAGACAATCCTTCCTTTTTTTTTAGTTGGCATCTCATTCTGTCACCCAGGCTGGAGTGCAGTAGCACTCTCACTGCCACCGCAGCCTCTACCTGCTGGGCTCAGACAATCCTTCCACCTCAGCTTTTCAAGTAGCTGGAACTACAGGTGTGCGCCACCATGTCTGGATAATTTTTTGATTTATTGTAGAGATGAGGTCTTGCCAAGTTTTCCAGACTGGTCTCGAACCCGTGGTCTCCATCAATCCTCTCTCCTTGGCCTCCCAAAGTGCTGGGATTATAGGCGTGAGCCACCGTGCTTGGCCTTACTTTTTTTTAATACATTTTTAAAAGTCATCATACTATTTTGTCCTTTACTACAATTAGGAATAAATTATAAAATTACTCTATGGATAAAAAAGTTATAGAACAGATTTCAAAATCCAAAAATGTGTAATTATTTTTATATTAACATATTAGTCAGTTGAATATTCACTTTATTTTATTTATCTACCAAATTAAATTATTTGCTATGTTGAAAAAAATGCTATTATCTTGACATGTTTGTAGAGAAAAAACTAGAGATGGCCAAAGACTGGTATTCTTTCTAAATGCTGATTTAAGTTTCACAATTTCTATTTTTTTATTTTTTTGAGTCGGAGTCTCACTCTGTCACCCAGGCTGGAGGGCAGTGGTACACTCACAGCCACCACAGCCTCTGCCTGCTGGGCTCAGGTGATCCTTCCAAGTATCTGGAACTAGGGGCACGTGCCACCACGCCTGGCTAATTTTTTTATTTGTTGTAGAGATGAGTTTTTGCCATGTTGCTCAGGCTGGTCTCAAACCCGTGGGCTCAGACAATCCTCTCACCTCAGTCTCCCAAAGTGCTAGGATTACAGGCGTGAGCCACCACGCCTGACCTAAGTTTCAATTTCTATAACAGGAATTCTTTTATCGACTTAAATATAAATATCTCTTATCATTTCTAATACTTTTTGTCAAATAAAGCTACCTTCAACAAATGTATCTCTTTAATAGTGCTTAATAAGAAATATAATTAATTATTACAAGCAAGCATTACATTTCACATTTAGCATCAGAAATGTAATATATGGGGGATGGGATTAATGGTGGTGGGTATCTGTCTGGGGATCGGGAGACACCTCTTATCAACAAGGGTACCTGAACGAAGCATTTTTGTATGCCTAACCCCTAACTGTACCCCACAATAACATAAAAAAAAAGAAATGTAATATATGGATTATTTCATACATCATATAAAAATATGGATAGTGCAAGGGTAAATACACTATTGAATAAGAGAAAAAAATCAATGCACCCTTGTGGGAAAAAAGGAAGAGACACCCTTTTCTTTGAGCAAGTCAGCCTATTTGAAATGTGTGTAAAAATTTTAAAAGTCAAATGAATCTCTTTTAAGTTTCACAACCTCAAAAGCCTGGGAGCCAACTCTTTGAATTATAATTATCAAGGAAGTTAGTGTCCCTTTCTCTCAATTTTTGTAGGAGGGCTGGAGGCAAATGAATTCCTTGCTCAAGTTGCAAAGCTACTCTCTGTCATAAATGTATAAGAAATTTCTTTTTCTTTTGGAGAAAGCCAATTAGTTAGCACAAATGGTCAACCCAATTACCAGGTGGATTTAGGATAAACTGACAGATAGTGCTGTCAAGTCCTCTCCCTTGAGGACTGGTTATTGTTTATCTTGAGTACTTGTACGTAATGGGTTGTATCTGCTTAGCTATATAAAAGAGTGAGATTTTTTTTCCCCCTGTCTTTGCAGTTTCATTAATGGATTGCCTGTGAAGAACATCTAAACATTTCACCCCAAAATATACTTCTTTGACATATTTTGAGATGGTTGTTCAAAAGGGTTGGCAGTCAGAAGTAGCCCTGCAAAGCTGGGCTGTAGAGGAAATCTGCATTGATGTAGTCAAGCTTTCTCAGAGGACCTGCCCTTGAATGGATCTAGAAAAGCTTTACTGAGAGTCTGACACTTTGACATTTTTAAAGGTCTGAAAGAGGAAGGCATGATGGTTCAAACCTATAATCCCAGCACTTTGTACGACAGGACTGCTTGAGACCAGAAGCTCAAGACCAGTCTAGGCAACATAGTGAGACCCCATCTCTCCAAAAAAAAAAAAAGTCTGAAAAAATATTTACCATAATTCTCTTCGAAGGCTGCTACCTTTGAGGTTTCCTGTACTTATCAAGACAACCATTGTTAACCAGGTCTCCTTTCCATTTCCCCCCCATAATTTGTTGTGCCATTTCAATCTGATGTACCATCATAGCCTGTTGTGGTCATGCTGGGTTCCTGTTCTTTCTGTAACTTCAAGATGGTATATTAGTCTGTACCCCATTGGGAAGTTGGGGTCATCACTCCGTAGTTCTCCCTAGTGTGCATATTAATATGTTTGTAAGCCTTTTCTCCAATTAATCTGCCTTTTTCAGTTAGCTGATTTTCCAGCAAACCTTCAGAAGGAGGAGGCACAGTTTTTCCCTTTGTCCTACCTGTGATGCTCATCACATTCTGGTTTATTTTTGTTCAGTAATAAAGCTTTTTAAAATCTCTCTCTCCCTGTCCTTTCTATCTTTTTGGAGCAGTATTCTGAGTTGGCAGGAGAGATCGCGTTTAATGATGTTTCCCCAACAATACTTTACAAAATTTTGTATTTCAAAGCTGGTAAAATTTTATATTTCACTCTGGTAAAATATTCAAAGAAGGCCAGGCACAGTGGCTCATGATTGTAATACCAGCACTTTGGGAGGACAAGGTGGGAGGATTACTTGAAGCCACGGGTTCGAGATCAGTGTGGGCAACATGGTAAGAGCCTATCTCAAAAACAAAAATGAAAAATTATCCAGGTATGGTGGCACATGCCTGTACTCCTGGTTATTTGGGTGACTGAGGTGGAAGGATCATTTGAGCTTGGGAATTCAAGACAGGCCTGGGTAACACAGCGAGACCTCATCTCTCCAAAAAATAAATTTTAAAAAAATCTTTGAAGAATACAGACAATATATATTCAAAAAATTTTTTTTTTGCTGAAATAGGAATTTGAAGCCCTTAGAAATTTGAAAATCTCTATGATTTAATATATAATTTTATACACTGAATGTTGTAATTATGTAATATAAAAATGTATCACAGCCAATGTTCAACAAATCATGGCAACATTGTGTGGAGATACAGCACCATTACATTTGCTCTAAGAAATGTTTTTTCCTTAACTGCGTATAACTTCATACATGCAAAATGTCAAGTAATTACTTAAGAAACATTATGGTCTATATAGAACAACCTAAAACAACTCTCTCTCCTATTCTCTTTATCTCTCTTTCTTTTTTTTCCCTATTCATTACTCTAAAGATTGAGAGACTAGATGAAAATTTTCAAGCGTTGTTAAAGGAGAGAGTCTCTGGCTTTCTTGGATTCTAAGGTATAGCAGAAACAAATATTAGAAAAAAATTATATTTTAAAGAATGCTCCGGAATCATTTTGTTGTATATTCCACAAATGTAACAAAAGTTTAAATGTAACCTATACATATGTACAAATATAATGTATTTAAAAGTTACAAAGTAAAACATAAAATAGCTTTTAGATTATAATATGTAGGATATAATACGAAGTAGTTACTCAGCTTCTTTTCTGGATGTCTTTCCAAGATATCAAATTTTTTAAGTTAATAAAAAGATAGCAAGTTTGAAAAAAATGAACTATTTTTTTGCTCTGTGCACATTAAATTATATATAGATTTTGCCCTTTAAGGTAAGCCCTGAAAGTTATTTGAAATCTTTTACCTGTGAATTCTCAATCTACTTGGCTTATTTTATTTAAAAGTCAAGGTCTTGTTAAATATAGGCACAAAGTAAAATGTGTTAAAACTCTTCATAGTGTGTGGTTTTTCCTCTTACCGCATCCAACACCATGCACCTGTGGCCTTCCTTATTAATTTATATTTGTTTACTTCATAGCTTGATAACTATTTTCTTTCTTTCTTCCTTCCTTCCTTCCTTCCTTCCTTCCTTTCTTTCTTTCTTTCTTTCTTAGAATCAGAGTCTCACTCTGTTGCCCAGGCTGGAGGGCAGTAGCACGCTCACGGCCACTGCAGCCTCAACCTGCTGGATTCGCAATACTTCTGCCTCAGCCTTCCACGTAGCTGGAACTACAGGCATGCGCCACCGTGCCTGGCTAATTTGCTGATTTATTGTAGAGAGGAGGTCTCGTCATGCTGCCCAGGCTGGTCTTGAACCCGTGGGCTCAGGCAATCCTCTTGCCTCTGTCTCCCAAGTGCTGGTATTATAGGCGTGAGCCACCACGTCCATCAGGTTGATCACTTTCTAGCTAATATGTAATTTAAGTATGCATTATATGTATTTTCATTGTTTTCCTTTTCCTGTTAAAATGTAAATTTTAGGAGGGCATATATTTTTGTCAATTTCTTCCATTAGTATAAAACAAGCATCTGGTACATAAATTGTTCTCAGCAAATGTTTATGGAATTTTTAGAACAGCATGATCTCAATGAATGTTCCTTGACTTATATATTAATTAAACTTGTGCTGGATCTTCAAACCATTATTTATTTATATGGAATATACTTAGATTTTTCGATTTATTTTTATTGGATGGGACCTCAATAGATATTTTTTGATTGAAACAAACCTCAAAAGCCATACACCCTCATATCAAGGCTTTTGAAACAAAATTAAATAACCTCTAGACAACTTCACAGAGGTGTCTAGTTGACAACATGGCACACTCCATTGTTTTTTAACCATCTCAGTTGGAAATGTCAGTCTTAGAATGTGCTAAGCTGCTAATCAAAACTTTCACAAGAACACATTCTCACATCAGTGTTCAGGGATAAAAGAGGGAGACAGTTTGGGCTTAGCCAGGTCAAGTACTAGAGGGGGGACTAGCATGGCACTGCATTCACGGGTGTTAAATCTAGAAAAGTGTAGTGCATCTGAGGAATCGGCTCCCTGGGACATTTAAGCAAAAGTGAAGGGCCAGCTTTCAGAGACATTAGATGAAAGTGAGTGTTTTCAGACTGGAAGAAAGCATGAGAACAGTCTAGAGTCAGGGGAGCTCTAAATGGTTTTTCGTACCTGTTTGCATTCACTATAAAAAGCTATTTTCAGCACTACATATGTACATGAGCTTTGATTAACATACAGTAAACACCATAGTCTCCCTGTAATTCAATATTACAGTTCTATCTATGAAGCCTAAGTTTATTCTTGATTTTTAACAGGCACATACATTTTCTTTTTTTGAGTTGGAGTCTCACTCTGTCGCCCAGGCTGGAGTGTAGTGGCACGCTCACAGCCACCACATCCTCTACCTGCTGGGCTCAGGTGATCCTTCCACCTCAGCCTTCCAAGTAGCTGGAACTACAGCCATGTGCCACCATGCCCAGTTAATTTTTTGATTTACTGTAGAGACGAGATCTTGCCGAATTGCCTAGGTTGGTCTTGAATCCCCGGACTCAGGCAATCCTCTCGCCTTGGCCTCCCAAAGTGTTGGAATTATAGTCGTGAGCCACCGCACCCAGCCTTACTTCTTTTGGTAAAAAGCAGTTAATATTGAGCATGAAAACAATTACCTTCAATAGAATTCTTCATCAGGATTTAGTGCTAAATTAGAATTTCTGTAACTTGACTTTGTACAACTGAATATCTGAATACAAAACCAGGGCTTACTATTTTTCCCCATTTTAAATCTAATTAGCAGGGATTATCTTCCTGCTTTGCCAGTAATTTTGATGCTAACAACCAATATGCGTTTCCTTCTAGGTGTTGTTGATGAAAAGCCAAACTGCAAAATATTTATTTATTTTAAATTTCATTTTTATTTTTATTTTTTTGAATTGGCATCTCACTCTGTCACCCAGACTGGAGTGCAGTGGCATGCTCACAGCCACCGCAGCCTCAAACTACTGAACTCAGGTGATCCTTCCCCTCAGCCTTCCACGTAGCTGAAACTACAGGGGTGTGCCACCACACCTGGTTAATTTTTTGAGTTACTGTAGAGATGAGGTCTCACCAAATTGCCCAGGCTGGTCTCGAACCCATGGGCTCAGGCAATCCTCTCACCTTGGCCTCCCAAAGTGCTGGGATTATAGGCAGTTACCACTGTTTAAATATAGTTTAGGGAGTTAGAAGTTTATGGGCAAGGACATAAATCAATTACTGTCCATTTTTGGTTTGGTTAAGCTCTGTTATTTAGTTTTTTAAATCTCTTCACTGCAATTTTAAGATGAAAAAATCAAATTTAATTTTGCATTTCCAATGCTATTAAAATTATAAATATTTTAATAGATAGCTTGCTGATAATAATTTAAAAATCAGTACATTTGAGCCATTCTTTCTACTGTTTTTGTTGCCTGTTATTGTCCTAGAATTATGCTGTAGAACAAACATACAACACAGTAAGTTTGGATATTCATACAATTTGTAATGATTTCTCACAAATTACTGACGGAAGTTTCAAGATAATTATTGCATTTTTGCTTGCCTTGTTTTGTCTTAGTTTGTTTAAATTCTGGCTTATAAATCACTTAGCCTGGAAATAAGTTCATTTAAAGCCACAGAATTCCCTATCACCATTTTCTCCCCTTATTCATAAGTTTGAATGTACTTAATCGACTCCATAAATTTGAATATAATTATTCTATTCTTAAAGTTTATTTTGTTTAATGGGAGAAAAACTCGTAGAACAGTTCCGTTCTATGGGTCATTTATTAACATTGCACCATGTGCCCCCAGCAGTGGTCTATTTCTTCTTTTTGCTTGTTTATTTGATTTGAATAAGCTTACAAATTAACTGATATCTAGAAGTTTTACACTGAAAAGTATCATTAAGCATCTGCATTATAAAAGAATAACATGACTCTGGCCATTCCTTGATATTCCCAGTGGAAAAAAATGTCTAAATGGATCAAACACTGGGCATATTTTCTATTTCACATAGTTTAATGTCAATTAAAAACCAAATTATGCCTTTATTTTGAAGGCTAAATCTAAAATAAAAGTATATTGTTTTGATTAATTTTAATCATGCAGAAAAATATGGTAAAAAACATTACTGTATATATAATTGCTTAATAGTCAAAATCACCATTATTTATATGTGATAAAAACAAATTCCCACGTTTCTATGTCAATAAATATAAAAGTAAGAGAATACAAATGCTCATTTTATTGCTAAATTTTATTGTTTGGCTGACTATATTACAGTAACTTATTGCTAGACATTTGGATTGTTTTAATTTGGGGGATATTAAAGTAACTTTCAATCAAAACTTTTGTTTACAATACAGTTTTGATTTGACTGATGAGTTCCTAAAGATCCACTCATAAAAGTGAACTCAGCACTCAGCTACAAATCTGTATTGTTTAAGTCTTTTTATTTATTCATTTTTGAGTACTGTTTAAGTATTTTTATTTATTTACTTTTTTGAGTAGATGTCTCACTCTGTCACCCAGGCTGGAGTACAGTGGCATGCTCACAGCTACCGCAGCTTCTACCTGCTGGGCTCAGGTAATCCTTTCACCCGAGCCTTCCAAGTAGCTGGAACTACAGACGTGTGCCACCACTTCAGGCTAATTTTTTGATTTATTGTGATGAGGCTCGCCAAGTTGCCCAGGTTGGTCTTGAACCCATGGGCTCAAGTAATCCTCTCACCTCCACCTCCCAAAGTATTGGGATTACAGGTGTGAGCCACTGCACCCAGTCCACTGTTTACATTTCTAAAACACATTACTAAACCACTGTTCAGACATGCCATACCAATTTATGCTGCAAAACTAAGTATTTAGGTCTTTGTGGAAAAGTAAAAGAAAAAAAAAATCTCGATATAACCTTCATCTAAATTGTAGAAAAAACTTGATACTCATTTAATGTTTTGGCCATCTGTGCTTGGCCATCTATTGAGTGAAAAATAATAATGCAGTGTTATTTTATTAGGCATCTTTGAATCCTAGTAAGACTAATCTTTTTTTGTCATTCATTAATCATGTTTTGCATATTTTTCTTATTGTGCTTTTTTATTATACTGAACCGAGTGTTTCAAGAACCCTCATATGTCCCTGAGTATGGGAACCCTCCAGAGTTCTCTCTGCTACTCAGGGACAAAAAAAAAGTAAGAGAATAATTGAGTCCAACTGTCTTGAGATAGAAATAAAGTGTAAAAATGTATATTCATATCCAAAGTAAAAATCAAATAGAACATAAGCTGAACTTTTTTTCTTTGTGACAACTCTCAAAACAAATACAGTTTGCATTGCCAAAAATAAATTTCAAAAAGAAATATTTCAAAGATGTTGTGCTACCACTATAACATTTTAGAAAGCACAAAATTTGTTGAACAGATCACGATAAGAAAAATTCAAATTTATGGAAAAACTTGCATTAACTTGAAAAAAAATTCCGCTTTTCTATTGGCTTCTAAAATGTTCTAAAACTTTCCAAGTTATGTGGGTATCTCATGTTCTCTGAAAACAAGGAGCAGGTACTAATTCACAAAAGTTCCAAGCTGCTTTTTCTTTCCTGCAAAACACTGGTTTTACAAAACAACATCTCTATTTCATCTCAGAGATCGAACAGACTTTGTCAACCTAAAAGGGACCAAGATGTTTTGTTGTTTGTGATAGCAAAGCAGTTATAAATCTCATTTTACTACCACACTTAAGCAAGAAAATTAACTTTATTTTATTTTAACTTAATTGCTTATTGTCATCAGACTTAAAAAAATGATTAATAAATGAGAAAAAAGTTTTAAAAAGTAGCATCATATGGCCTCAGCTGTGGCTTAACAAAAGACAAACAAATAAACAAACAAAAAAAGCCCAGACTCATTCAAGTTCTGCTCTCAATGAAGGCTGGCCTCAGTTCTAACAGCCCAGAATGGGAAATCAGAGGTTGATTCCTCTGCTGGCTAGCTGTCATATTGTCCCTGACCCAGGCAGTAAGTACTGTGATTTTGGTCAGCTTTATGTTTCTGGCAGAACTAAAAGGCTGTTATTCAAATAGTCCCTGGCCACTAACCTGTTGGATCAGTCTGACTGGGTGAGGGTCAGCTCTCCAATCTCTGCAAATTGCATATTATTTTTATTGTTCTGCCTGGGAGCCTGGAACATTTTCTTTTTGTCCTTGGCATTTTGTAGTTACAGCAGGACATGGCTAGATCTGTCCTTTCTTAACAAGCCGCCTGGAACTCTGAGAGCCTTTTCAATTTGTTGATTCTTACCTGGGGCAAGGAAATTTTCTGCAATCATGTTTTTTTTTTTTTTTTTTTTTAACCTCACCTTCTCTGTTCCACCATGTTTTTCTTTTTCTGAGCTCTTATTATTCCCATAAGAGTTTTTTCAAGTCTGGAAATGACAAAAGTCTCATGATGGCGTGCTGTGTGGGTGCCTCCCGTGGGGTTGTGTGAGTGGTGATCCTACCTAATGAACCTTCTGAATTATTGTCTTTTACACTTTTATTTCCAAGTCTATTTCTGTTATAGATTTTGAGATATTTATTTGATTTGATTTCCAGGTCACCAATTCAGGTGTCAACATTAACCATTCTTTTCTTCTAGTCAACTGCTGAAATGTTTTGACATCGTTATATTTTAGTTACATAAAAACTTTTGTTTGTGTGCTAAAATAGATTTTCATGAAGAACTCTTATTGTTACTCTTATGGTTGTTTGTATTAAAGTTGACATCTATTCCAGTACATTTGTATTTCTCTATGAGCAGTCTGTTTCTACACTTCTGTTTTTCTTCTCTAAGCTGGATGCAAGGTATGTTAGTGTGCACTCATTGACCTAAGAATGGAGTACAGATCTGGTAGTCGTTGCAGCCAACATAGCAGTAATCCCTCAGGCAGTTGTCTGTGTGGTTCTTTGTTCCTATGAACCTGCAGCATTCCAGCCAGCAAGTTAGAAGTGGTGAGTTCCATACATTGTCACTCATAAACGGACCTTGAACAATTATAATGCTACAAGAAAGCGATTGGCAGTGGTGGGGAAACTGTCGTGGGGGAGGGTGGGTTTGGCAGTTGAGGGAAACTGCTAGGGCAGGGAGGGGCATACCTCATCAAAAAGGGTACTGCATGATCAATGTTTATATACCTAACCCTGAAATGTACCCTACATCTTTATAATAAAAATTTTTTTAAAAGAGGATATATATGTAGATATAAGCATAAGATTATTTTTAAATGGAATAAATCATAAGAAACTCAGGAGTGTATGGGAAATAAACAATCAGATTGTTTTCATTTTTTACGTTACTGAAATGTTTAAATTTTTTAAACATATGCATGTAATACTTTATATTTTCATGCAAATAGGTCATCTAGATGGTATTATTATGTACCTTTTGATTTCCTTCTTTTATGTCATTATATTATGAAAAGAAACCAAATAAATGTATACTTTAAATATAGAGGGAAAAAAAAAGTGATGACTGTAAGAGGAAATACCTTTGCATCTCCACTGACGCAGCGTCAGGGGTTAGGGCTCTTCCAGTTGTAGGAATACAAACTTAGTTTCTCCTACTTTCCTCAGCTGATCTTCCATAGAGCTCTTTCACATGTAGGGCTATATTTTCACTGCAGGATGTTTGTGGATTTACACATGATAAACAGTCTGCATAATCAATATGGTTTTATCATCTTCTATTCACCCCATATGAGGAAAAAGTTCTTGCCCTAGGATTATGGGGATGGCTGAATATTTACACATTACCTAGGGAAGGAAGACACTAACACTTGGAGGTTGCACTAAGAAACAGAATGAACAACCAGAGGCCATCGGAGGCAACTTTTGTAGTAACAAGAGTGTGTGGTGCATTATTCTGAAAGGATAATGTGATTGGCTTGTTTGAGCAATCCCACATGCTGACAAGGAATAGAAGTCCACAACTTAGAGGTAAGCTGGCACTGTATCTGGTCTCCTTGAAAAGGAAGGTTGTTTGAATAGGGAAACCTATTTGTGGGAGCAGAGCAAGGCGAGGAATTCTCAATTTAGGTCATTTAGGACTCTCTTGATTTTATTAGACGTCAAGCAACACATACTATTGGACTTTACATCACACAGTGGAATGTGAATCTTTATGCCAGGGCTTTTGGCCACTTGCCATCTATGATCAGATCCCCAGAGATGCAAAGTCTTGGTCACTCTTTTCATTAGTCTGGAAAAAGCCTTAGGTTTGACTTTTACTTCCAAGGCCCTGTTTCCTCCTGAGCACAAGCAGTTGCTGAGTACCGAGAGGCCACTGACAGTCAGTATATCTTGAGCATCTTTTTTTTTTTGAGCTGTAGTCTTACTCTGTTGCCTAGGCTGGAGGGCAGTAACATGCTCACAGCCACCTCAACCTCAACCTGCTGGGCTCAGGCTATCCTTCCCCCTCAGCTTTCCAAGTAGCTGGAACTACAGGTGCATGCCACCACACCCAGCTAATTTTTTGATTTATTGTAGAGACAAGGTCTCACCAAGTTGCCCTGGCTGGTCTCAAACCCCTAGTCTCAGGCAATCCTCTTGCCTCAGCTTCCCAAAGTGCTATGATTACAGGCTTGAGCCACCGTGCCCAGCCCCTGAGCATCTTTAATCTGAAAATTCAAAATAAAAAATTCTCCAAAATCCAAAACTTTTTGAGCACCAACGTGATGCCACAAGAGGAAAATTCTACATCTGACCCTTTGTCATAATGTTGCAGTCAAAACACACTCAAAACTTTGTTTTATGCACAAAATTATTAAAAATATTGCATAAAATATCCTTCAGGCTATGTATATAAGGTGTATATGAAACATAAATGAATCTTGTGTTTCTACTTGGGTCTCACCTCCAAGAAATCTTATTATGAATATGCAAATATTTCAAAATTCCAAAATATCCAAAATCCAATATAATTCTGGTCCCAGTTATATTGGATAAGGGTTTCTCAACCTGTAAAATTGTAGTTGTGAGGGCACAGGAAAAGGTTATTATCAATCCCCATTTAGTAAGTATTCTCAAGGTTAAAACAGGGTTTCTTTTTAGGAAATACACAGAAGTATATCTGCTAATCTCCTGGTTGATTTGCATGTTACCATTTACTACTGGAAAATTTGGATACTGCATAAATGTTAGGTATGATTTTTTCTTAATATTTAGTACTACCATGATGAATGTGTAAAAGTAACATCAATATATGTAAGCTTTCATTAGAGCTTTAGGAAATTTGCATATTTAGAAATATAGGAAGAGATCATTAAAAACAGTGATTTGATAAATATGCTATCTGTGAAAAACCAATCATCCTTATTAGACCCACATAACTTATTACTAGGTGTATGATTTATTATTTATTTGATATTTTAATGTCAATGTCTTAATTTTCATTCTAAAGTACAAGAACACAAATCATGATGTATATTTGAATAATTTGGGTCACAAAATTTTGTTTGAAAGTTTAAGCAATTTAAAAAACATAAATAAAAAGCTACTTGAACATTTTTGAATGAAAAATAATGTTAAGGCTTATTCAGGATGTGGATAATAAATATGTTTACCTGAAGTTTTAAAGAAAACAATAGTTGATCAATCAGTAGTTTATTGTTTAAGATACACAAACTTTTTGAAAGTAAATGAATTAATTTTAACTTGTATGAAAATATAGTTTCTCTTAGGATAGAAAACATGTTTTTTTCCCAGCATTTTTGGATAATAATTTTTGGAATTTTATTTTCATTATATTTTGTGAATCCTGCTAATTTAAAATATTAATGTATTTGAAATACTGTTTCCTAGAAATAACAATTAATTTCGTATTCATTTTTGTTAATATTTTCTCTTCTCTTTCCCTTTCCCTGAGGGCTTGGATCTTTTTTTTTTTTTAATTCTTTTTTTTTTCTTTTAATTTTTTTAATTTAAAGATGTGGGGTACAATTCAGGATTAAATATACAAATGCTCATTATGCAGGCACCCTTGTTGATGAGGTGTGCCTCCCTTTCCCCTGCAGATTACCACTACTGTCAATCCCGCCACCCCCCCTCCCCAGGGCTTGGATCTTTCTAACACTACAATAAGCATTTCATTTATTTTATTAATTTTATTCTTTCTTTCTTTTTTTTTTTTGAGTTGGAGTCTCACTCTGTCTCTCAGGCTGGAGTGCAATGGCACACTCATGACCATCGCAGTCTCAACCTGCTAGGCTCAGGTGATCTTTCTGCCTCAGCCTTCCAAGTAGCTGGAACTACAGTCATATACCACCATGCCTGGCTAATTTTTTGATTTATTGTAGAGATGAGGTCTCGCCAAGTTGCCCAGGCTGGTCTCGAACCCGTGGGCTCAGGCAATCCTCTCACCTCTACCTCCCAAAGCGCTGCTAGGACTATAGATGTGAGCCACTGGCCAATTTTTTTCTTTATCCATGCAGAAAATTCCTAATAAATTATTCTGAAATGCATTATGTTCTCAATATTATAAGGGTATACCTTACGAAAAGAGAAGATTGAGAATAATTCACTATGTAATTTAATTACAAAGTATAGCTATGAAAACTGCTTTCATAATTAGGCAGATGAGGCATACAGGAATTTTAACATTATAAAATTAAATGAAATAAAAGTAAATATGGTCATTGTATGCATAGATAAATTATTTTGACATTATTTCTTGAGGTACAGTGTTAGTATACTTTGTAAAACCTATTGATTTAATGGCAAGCATTCTGTTTCTAACATTTAGAATTGGAGAAGCTACACTAATGAGGTTATGTGTACCCTAAGTCTATCAACTGAAGAACCTGCTCTATAATTAGTAATCATCTTAATATTTCATTTACAAGTACTTAACAAAAGTATAATAGATGTAATATTTTAAATCATATTTTTGTACAATACAGTTATTTTAATTTTGTGAAACTATATTAAAATAGAGTTTATTGTAAAACATTTAATGTTAAGATTTTCTTCCATATTTGACTTCAGCAATAATGCAGTAATAGCTAAGTAATACTAATTATGTAATAAATTTAATAGAAGATTACTTATTTAGATTTTTTGTTGTGTTTGTAAAATAACACATTATACAGGTGTTTTAATTCTGCTTTATAAAGTTTGTCTAATCCAAAGTTTATGTGTTTTCCATACAATAAATTAATAATTTTGTGTATTGTATATATTTCAGACTACTATTTTTCTTTTCTTTTCTTTTTTTTGAGTTGGAATCTTACTGTGTTACCCAGGCTGGAGTACAGTGGCGCGCTCATGGCCACCACAACCTCAACCTACTGAGCTCAGGCAATCCTCCGCCTCAGCCTTCCTAGTAGCTGGAACTACAGGCACATGTCACCATGCCTGGCTAATTTTTTGATTTTTTTGTAGAGATTAGTTCTCCTCAAGTTGCCCAGGCTGGTCTTGAACCCGTGGGCTCAGGCAATCCTCTTACTCCTGCCTCCCAAAGTGCTGCGATTATAGGCATGAGCCACCGTGCCTGACCAGATTGCTATTTTTCAAACCTTGTTTAAGCCAATATAAGAAGCAACATAATACAAATATAATTTTGTTCATATTTAATTTATGCAAACACATACTTTGATATACTCAGTCAAAGCAAGTAACTAATGATTTGAAAATTAAATGTGGCTATTTCTTGCAAAGATAAATTCTATCTCCTACTTATATTCTTACCTTACCTGCATACTCATAACTACTCTTTGTAGCACATAGCTGTTCATAACTGACTGGAATTAGGGGAAGCGTTACATTTTATAAAGGCAAATCAGGCATATATAATTCAGTAAATATTATATGTGTGTGTGACAAAATTTAAAGTTATCACAAAATTGATGTTCATATATTTCCATTTTGCTATTTTAAATTTTTAATGAAAGCAAATTATCACAAAATTAATGATAGAAAAATCCATTACAAGGTTATATAAATATATATAGGCTTAAAATTTGTTGGACGCATTTTACTTTCAATGTTTATATACCTATTTATATCATACATGATCACTGAAAGATAATTTCAATACAATAAATAAAATCTATATAGCATTATCTCAACTTAGAGATAGTTCTTCAATCAATAAAATATTTTTTCAAATACAAATCAGTTGTTAAACTTGAAGTAATTTTCTTAGTATACCTTCAAATGCTGACAAAAAAGACAAAATTTATAATAAATTTAAAGATTATTCTGAGCCAAATGTGAGTGACCTAGACTCACGGCAATATGTGCTCAAAATGATTGAATTACAGCTTTCTTTCATTTGGGGACACAGAAGTTACAGGTAAAACATAAATCAATACATGTGAGGTTTATATTTGTAGGGCCCCAAAAGGCAGGACATCTTCAAGTGGGGGGAACTTATGGGTCATAGGTGAATTCAAAGATCTTCTCATTGGCAATTGGTAGAAAGAGTTAAGTTCTGTTTAAATAATTAGAAAACAGTAAAATAAACACTTGAGTTAAAATAAGGGAAACTGTGGAAGCTGAGGTTCTTGTGGATGAAACCTCTAATTAGCAGGCCTCAGGGAGAATAGGAAATATATGGCTTAAGAGGTATTCTCTACAGATACAAATTTCCCCCAAAAGATGGCTTTAGAGGGTTACTTCAAAATATGTCAAAGAAACACATTTTGGGTAAAGTACCTTTTTTCTATTTTAGGGTCTGCCACCTCTCAAGTGATAGTGTGCCAGAGTCAGGTTGGTATCTTATTGCCACAGACTCTGTTCCATCAGTCTTAAGATCTCTATTTTAATGTTAATCTAGACAGCTGTGCCTAAAACTCCACAAGAGAAGGTGTATTAAAAAGGTATGCACAACCTTCTTTTTCACTGTGGTCTAACACTTAGTTTTTCAGGTTTCCCCTGGCCCAGGGGGATTCTTGCAATTGGTTGAGGGTCTTAGAATTTTATCTTAAGTTTATAAAATGAAACATTTATGTAGCCAGTAATATTTCATTTCTAATTGTATTTATTTTTCAAATGCCTTACTACATTTTTACATTTACTGTACCTTAACTTCTAATGTGTCAAAAGTGTAGTCTTAGAAAATTTTATCTGTATTGACTTGAATGAATTTGTTTTGTTTATGAAGACAGTGATAATAAATGTTGAGATTTATATAACAACCTGGATAATGCATCACAATTGAATCAGTTTTATAGATCTCTCTTTGTAGCTATCACTGGCTCTGGACTTAACATTTTTCAGTATATTTGGTTAACAATTTGTATTGCAAAAGAATGAGCAGTGGGGTTTAGCCCAAGTGAAATCAGCACTTATAAAGCCAAAGAGAAAACTGGATTTGCTTTATACCATTTTTTATAACAATTATACCAAGTAGGAAACTTGAAGTAGACTTATTAGTCTTTTACTTTTTTTGGAGGATACTTATTTGATTTATAGCACCCCAAGATTGTAACAAAGGAAAACAGTCATCTAATATTCTCCTAAAGAATATTGCAAAGAAATACATGGTCCTCAAAAATTAAATTGAACAATTTTTATGTTTTAAATAGATAAAATGCAGTAACATTGAAGTCTCTCATATAAATGATATGTTGTCCTTGGACTATTTAAAATCGTATGTTTTGATTTAAAATTAGTTGTCAAGATGGCCACCATGGAGCAGCAGACCAATACCTCTCTTGCCTAGCAAGATGAAGAGTGGGGACCCAGTTGCCTATTGACAGAGATGCCCTGAACACTTTTGGATGGACAATACATCTTGCACCCAGCAGAGATCTCTTTGAAAACACAGAGATCAGAAAACAATGGCAGATGTGGGATTCCAGGCATCCCGTCCGCTCTACCCCCATCCTGTTCTAGGCTCAGGAGCAGGAGCTCTAGTTGAAAGCTCTGCTTGGTGAAGGAGAGGGGTGAGTGATTCTAAGACATTTTGAGTCAGTTCACCCCCTCCCACCCGTGCATGAGCCATCAGTCCCACACAGAAGTTTTGATCAGGGCACATGAGGGGCAACTAGAGTCCAAGTGAAATGGGAGACAAAACCCGTCCACTGGCCACCATTATGGTGGTCAGTTCCCAGGCAGAAAAACTGCCTGCAGAGTGAATCTGACTAGCATGCCTGCCACTGGCAACTAGTGGGGAAACAAGACCAGTGCCTCTCTTACAAAGCAAAGCAGATAGTAGGGACCCAGCTGCCAATACACCCTGCATCCAGCAAGGATATCTTTGTATACACAGAGACCAAAAAGCAATGGCAGGCACAGGAATTCGAGCATTCTGTCCCCCACCAGGTGCCAGGCTAGTGCAGGAAGTGATGTCCCACCCAGTGAAGAAGTGAGGTCAGCGATTCTAAGATAAGTCTGTTAATCCCCTCCCAGCCATCAGTCACAAACAGCAGGGACTGAAAACTAGTTTGACTAGTTTAGCAGTGAGAGAGAAAAATTGCAATTTCAGTGATCCGCCACAGGGTGGAGCAAGCAGCAGAAGTGAATGAGTCCTCTCACTGAGTGACAGAATTATAGAGAGGGAAAAATCAATGAAAAAAGCACAGGTAACTCTCAGAGTATTAAAGAGACTGCAACCTCCCCCCCCCCAAAAAAAACAGCCATCAGAGGTCAAACAATAAAACCCACCTAGAGCCACCAGCCCAGATGACAGCAAACAAAAGATATTGGATGGCAAAAATGAACAGTAACCAAGAGAAATAAGAAGCAAAACTCAATGAAATTGTACAGGAAGTAAAAGCAGGTCAATTTAAAAAAAAAAGCCTATTCTGAAATAATGGAAATAAAGAATCCCATCCTCAAAATAAATAACAAACTAAGAAGCAGAGATTAACCAAGCAGAGGAAAGAATCTCAGAGTTTGAAGACCAAAATATGGAATTAAGCAATCTGTTAAAAACAAGAGAGGAAAAAAAAGGAGCAAAACCTTCAATAGATGTGGGACTACATCAAGAAGCAAAATCCATGCCCGATTGGTATCTCTCAACAGAAATTAAAATGGAGAACACCATGGAACAAGCATTCCATGAGGTCATCCAAGAAAACTTTCCTAATCTCTCTAGAGACATGACAATTCAAACATAAGAGATTCAGAAAACCCCTACAAGGTATCACATAAGAAGTCAAACCCTAGATACATAGTAATCTGCTTCCACAAAGCAAGCATGAAAAAATTTCTAAAGGTAGTGAGAGAGAAAGATCAGACTGCCTACCAGAGAAGACCTTTCAAAATAGCTTCAGACTTATCTGCAGAAACACTACAAGCCAAGAGAGACTGGGGCCCACTTTTTAGCATTCTTAAAAATAAGCAATTCCAACCAAAAATTTCTTACCCTGCCAAAAACAGTTAAGCTTCATCAGTGACAGAGAATTAAAATCTTCTATAGACATACAATCCCTGAGAGAATATGCGTCCAAACCAGACTTTCAGGAAACACTTAAGAAGATCTTTAACACAGAAAAAAAAATGGTTATGCTCATCACAAAAGTACAGGAAAATACAGAGCACCCACAAAAATGAAAACACAAACATATATAAATACAAAAGTTAAAAGGAAACAAAGCAACCACCTAAGAGTTCCACGGCAGGGATAAGCTCTCACGTTTCAAGAATCAACCTGAATGTGAATGAACTAAATGTACCACTGAAAAAACATAGAGTGGCAAACTGGATTCAAAAAAAAAAAAAACAGGATCCAACTGTTGCCTCCTGGAAACTCATCTCACTGCAAAGGACAACCACAGACTCAAAGTTGAAGGTTGAAAAATGATCTTTTAGGTGAATGAAAAATAGAAGAAGGCAGGATAACAGACAAAGCAGCCTTCAAGCCATTAAAAGGAAAAAAGGACACAGAATGACAGAAAATATTGATAAAAGATTCAATCCATCAGCAAGAAATATCCAGCCTAAACATGCATGCCCCTGTACGGGAGCACCAGGTTTTATAAAACAACTACTAAATAAACTAAGAGAGGACATTGCTCCCACACAATCATAGTTGGAGAGCTAAACACCCCACTAACAACTTTAGATAGACTATTGAGGCAAAAACAAATCAGATCTGGAGCCTCAACTCAATGCTTGATCGAATTTACTTAATAGACATCTACAGAACATTTCACCCAACAATCATGGAGTATACATTCTACTCATCAGCACATGGAACAAATTCCAAGATCAGTCACATTCTCAGACATAAATCAAGCATAAACAAATTCCAAAAAATTGAAATAATACCATGCACCTTCTCAGATCACAGTGAAATAAAAATAAATATTGCCACTAACAAGATCTCCTCAAAACACACAAAGACATGGACATTAAACAACATGCTTCTGAATGACTTCTGGGTAAACATGGAAATCAAACAGAAATAAATAGATTCCAAAAATCAAATGAAAACAAAGATATATCTTCTTATCAGAATCTCTGGGATGCCATGAAAGCAGTGTTAAGCACACATCAAGAAAACAGAATGCATGCATATGTCAAGAAAACAGAAATATCACAAGTAAACAGCCCGACATCACACCTAAGGGAGATAGAAAGGCAAGATTACCCAATCCTAACTTCTGCAGAAGAATCCAGATCACCAAGTTAAAATGACAATTTCAGGACATAGAAGACAAAAATATTATAGAAAAAATCAACAAGACAAAAAGCTGGTTCTTTGAAAGGAATGAACTTTGAAAGAAATGAACCCTTGGCCAGATTGACTAAAAAAACAAAGAGAGAGAGAGAGAAAAAAAAATCCAAATAAACACAAATAGAAACACAAAGGTGATGTCACAACTGACCCCCTAAAATGCAAAAGATTATCAGCGATTACAATGAACACCTTTATGCAAATAAACTTTGTCACCCAAAGGAGAAGGAGGGCTTTCTGACATAGCAAAACCTCCCAAGATGGAAGCGAGAAGAAATTGAACTCTAAATTGATTAATAACAATCTAGGAACTCGACTTATTCATAAGAAATCTCTCCACCAAAAGTAGCCCTGGACTAGATGGCTGCCCAGCTGAATTCTACAAGATATACGAAGAGTTGGTATCATTCTTATTGAAAGAATTCCAGTCAATTGGGAAGGATAAATAGAATTCTCCCTGAATCACTTAATGAAACTAACATCACACTGATATTCAAACCTGGCAAAGACCCCAAAAGGAAAGAGAATTACAGGCCAATCTCCTTGACGAACATAGATGCAAAAATTCTCAACAAGATACTAGCAAATCGAATCTAATAACATATCTCAAGGATCATCGACCGTGACCAAGTGGGCTTCATTAGTGGGATGCAGGGCTAGTTCAGCATTTGCAAGGCCGTAAACATAATCCAATACATAAACAGATGTAAAAACAAAATCACATGATTTTATCATTAGATACAGTAAAAACATTTGACAAAATCAAGCATATCTTCTGGATAAAAACCTTTGAATAGGCATAGAAGGAACATTCCTCAAAACAATAAGAGCATTCTATGATAAACCACAGTCAATATTTTCCTAAATGGGCAGAAATTAGAAGCATTTCCCCTAAGAATGGGAAACAGACAAGGATGCCCACTTTCACCCCTCCTATTCAAATAGCGCTGAAGCCCTTGTCAAAGCAAACAGACAAGAATGAAAATCAGGGGTATCCAAATAGCAAAGGAGACAGTTAAGTGATCCTTCTTTGTGAACGATATGATTCTATACCTTGAAAGCCCAAAGTAGTCCATCAAAAACCTCCTTGCTCTGATAAACAACTTTGGTAAAATCTTAGGGTAAAAAATAAGCCTGCAAAAGACAGTTGCATTTCTATACACCAGCAACAAGCAGACAGAGTGCCAAAAAAAAAGCACAATTCCATTCACAATAGTCATACACACAAAAAAAGAAATACCTTGGAATCCACCTAACCAGAGATGTGAAAGAACTTTACAATGAGAACTACAAAATGCTGCTCAAAGAAATTAAGGATGACACAAACAAACGGAAAAACATTCCATGCTCATGGATTGGAAGAATCAATATTGTCAAGATGTTCATCCTATCCAAGGGAATCTAGATTAAAGAAATGCCCATCAAGTTACCAACATCATTTTCCTCAGACCTGGAAATGACAATACAGAAATTCATTTAGAAACAAAAAATAGCCAAAACATCCTCAGGAAAAGGAACAAAGAGAGAGGTATCACGATTCCAGGCTTTAAAGTTTGCTACAAGGCTACAGTAATCAAAACAACTTGTTACAAGAATAGACTGCATAGACCAATGGAACAAGACAGAGACTATGGAAGCAATAACTCAATCTACCAACTCTCTTTACCAAAGCCACCAAAACCAACCACTGGGGAAATGAGACCACATTAGCAAATAGTGCTGGGAAAACTGGCTGACCACATGCAGAAGAATGAAACTGTACCACAACCTATTGTCATATGCAAAAGTCAACTCTAAATGGATCAAAGACATAAATGCAAAACCTCAAATTATAAGAATCCTAGAAGAAAATGTAGAAAACACTATTATGCACATGGGAGTAGGCAATCAATTCTTTTTTTTTTTTTTTTTTGATTTGGAGTCCCACTCGATCGCCCAGACTGAAGTGCAGTGGCCGCTCCCGGCCACCGCAGCCTCGACCTACTGGGCTCCGGCGATCCTTCCGCCTCAGCCTTCCAAGTAGCCAGAATTACAGGCGCGCACTACCACACCCGGCTACTTTTTTTGATTTATTGTAGAGATGAGGTTTCGCCTGCCCAGGCGGGTCTCGAACCCGCGGGCTCAGGCAATCCACTCACCTCAGCCTCCCAAGGCGTGGGATTACAGGCTGAGCCACCGAGCCCGGCTGGCAATCAATTCTTGATCAAATTCCCAAAAGCTTAGCCTCACTAAGTAGCAGAGAAATGCAAATCAAAACTACAATGAGATACCACCTAACTCCAGTAAGGATGACCCTCATCAATAAATCAAAAAACAATAGACGCTGACAAGGGTGCAGAGAAAAGGAAACACTTCTACACTGTTGGTGGGAGTGCAGGCTAGTTCAACCTCTTTGGAAAGCAGTACGGTGATTCCTAAAAGAACTAAAAATTGGTCTTCCATACAATCTAGCGATACCTCTCCTGGGAATATACCTGGAGGAACATAAATTGTTCTGCTAAAAAGACACCTGCACACTCATGTTTACAGCTGCACTATTCACAATAGCACAAACATGGAACCAACTCCACTGCCCATCAAAAGTTGACTGGATTCAGAAAATGTGATACATTACATGATGGAATATCATGCAGCCATAAAAAAGAATAAAATCATAGAATTTGCAGCAAATTGGATGGAATTAGAGACTATCATAATTAGTGATCTTTCACAGAAACAAATAACCAAATACAGAATGTTCTCACTCATAAGTGGGACCTGGACATTAATCACATTAGCACATTGGTAGTCACTGGGCACTGCTGAGGGAGGGAGGGAGAGAGGCACATGACAATACAAAGGGTACCAGGTTGGCTGGGAGTGGTGGCTCAAGCCTATAATCCCAGGATTTTGGAGGGCCAAGGGGAGAGGATTGCCTGAGCCCGAGGATTCGAAGTCAGCCTGGGCAACATGGTGAGACCTTATCTCTAAAATACATTAAAAAAAAAAAATTAGCCAGACATGGTACAGCATGCCTGTAGTTCCAGCTACTTGGAAGGCTGAGGCGAAAGGATTGCCTAGGCTCAGCAGGTCAATGCTGGGGTGACCATGAGCATGCCACTGCACTCCAGCCTGGGCGACAGAGTGAGACTCCAACTCAAAACAAACAAAAAACAAAAAACAAAAAAACAAAGAGTACCAAGACTACCAGGAAGAGAAGAGCCAGTTGGAAACTCAAACTTCACCTGTATGCAGTCTACCTTTTAGTTAATCTTCATTTGTACCTCACATCTATATAATAAAATAAAATAAAAATAAAATTGTATTTCTTTAAAATAATCAGAAAATTTGTCAGGTATTTATATATTTTTGTGTGTAAAGCATGTTTTATGTGCATGTGTGTGTATATATATATATACACATATATGAGAAACATTTGATTTTAAAGTAAAATAAAGGTTTCAAAATAAAAAGTTATTTTATACAAAGACTTTATTCTGATAATGTATTTTTTTAAGGTAAAATCATGATTCTTGTAAAATATACAAGTCAAAACCTTATTTATTCTATCAATTAATGAGAAAACACATAAGATGTTAATACTGTTTCAGAGGTGAGTCTAAAGACAGATACACAAATAAGCATTAGGGAATGGGAGGGATGTACAAATAGATGCAAAAGAACATTATGAATATTCATAAGGTAATAGGTAATAAGTTGCATTTCAGTAGTCACAGTTTGCATTCTATCAGTAATATTGATTTGTGTAACAAACAGTTTTAAAAGTAAAGGGCCTCAAAGACAAGGAAAGGCTCAGAGCTCCTACAGAATCAGAATAGCCCCAAAAGCTGTGTAGGACAATGAATGGTTTTCCATTGAAGAAGTTCAATAATATTTTGGTCTATTTCAAAGCTTTCATAATTTATCCCTTCAATGCCCTTATTCAACATTATTTACTGAACACCTTTTTAAAGTAAAAACAATAAAATAATCTTTAAGATTTTTTAAAACTAAAAGTTCCCATATGTTTATTGAAGATATTAAAAAAAAATTAACTTACAGAAGAAATGAAACACTACCCATTATTTTAACATTTTACTGTAAATTAACTATGTTTTACTGTATTTCATTTCAAACATTTTACTGTATTTTATTTTTACTTATCATTATTTCTAGCTTACCTTACCTCTCATTCTAATACTATTGAGCATATTGAGAGGATGTTTGCAATTGCATAATCAGCTCTCTATAACTGATCCTTTCACAGTGCATCCAGACAATAAAATCGTGCTTTACCTTTTTTCCTAAATCCTTCCACAGTATCAATCAATTCTTTAAGTTCTATTATTTTTCTCCCAAAAATATTAGCCACTAATATTCATCTAGTCCAAGAGACACTATTTCTAACCTGTATGACTTCCCTCCTTCCGTAGACTCTTGCCCTAGTCAGTCTTCATAATCACTGATACTTTTTTTTAATATATTGCTGACTGTGATGCTCTTTATTTAAGCATTACACCATTTTCCATTATTTTGAGAGAAGTGATAAGTGTTAACCAACTCTATATTATTTAATCGCTTCCTTATTTTATTGATTTATTATCCATTTTATTGCTTCTAATACTGATCTGATTTTCTTCAAGTGGCTTAAGCCTGTCAGATTCACTCCCCACTCTACTGACTTGTAGACTTCCATCACGAAGGTCTCCAAAGCTCTAGTTCTTTCCTTTTTGTAAATTGTTTAACTCCTACTCATCATTCACATTTCATATCAAATATCATTTTCAGGGAAGTTTTTCCTATATCTCCCAGAATAGAGGATGTCTCTCTGCTTAATGTTCCCATAGCTCATTACTTTTGTCATATTAATTATTACAATAATTATTATGATAAGCATTTGTCTGTAACTGTTAACTAAACTAAAGCATCAATTTTATGCATACCAAGACACTGTTTATTTGACCATGGTATTTCCAGAAGTTAATACTGCGACAAGCACATTCAATAGTAAATATTTTCACTCTTCTCTTTCCTGCCATCATTCTTGATTGCATTATTATATTTTTTGATTAATCAATTTTAGGCAATGATTATCCTAACATGATGATAATAACCCTCCTAATGATGCCAGTGGGCTTGGGAGAGTCTCCTGAGTCAGCTGAGACCCTCAATCTCAGCCGAGTACTCTGGTTCTTAACACCATTGCAAGAAAGATTTCATGGATGAGTCAGAATGAAGCTAAAGCAAGAGAGTTTTAGTGTACAATTAAAGTGCACACTCAAGAGAGATGGAGTACAGGTGTACTTGAGAAAGTGAGTCATTTTTCTTTTCATAACTATCTCTAACTAGGGGGTGGAATACTCATATTATGAGGTGCAATATTAATGAATTTTTCTAGGAAGGAGTTGAGCTTTTCCTGGAATTGAGTACCCTCTCTTTTTCTGCCCATATCCAGTCACAATAGCAACTCTCATAACACTGTTAGGTGTGTTATTTAGTATGCTAAGGCATTACAATGAGGGTATAATGAGTTTGGAAGACTTTTGTTGGTCAAGTTTGTCACCATATTGGATTAAACTAGTTCTTATGGGTTTTACTTTTTTGGGCTGGGGCAGGCAATAAATCTTGTAACCAGGTTCCTCACTCTCATAAAGTTTCTTTTCTTGTGAGTCATGTGATTTCTTAACTGCTGCTGGACATGTTTCCATTCTCCTGCAGCCACCCATCATTATTCCTATCTCAGTAACTTTTTCTCATCATGAAGATCTCCATGTCTGTGTCCCATTTTATATTAACTATGTTTTTTGGGATTTTTTTAGTTGGAGTCTCACTCTGTCACCCAGACTGGAGTGCAGTGGTGTGCTCATGGTCACCGCAGCCTCTACCTGCTGGGTTCAGGCGATTCTTCCACCTCAGCCTTCCAAGTAGCTGGAACTACAGGCACATGCCACCACATTCAGCTGATTTTTTAATTTATTGTAGAGTTGAGGTTTCATCAAGTTGTGCTGGCTGGCCTTGAACACATGGGCTCGGGCAATCCTCTCACCTTGGCCTCCCAAAGTGGTGGGATTACAGGCGTGAGCCACCGTGCCCGGCCTATATTAACAATGTTTTATATTTTAACAATATTAAAGATGCTAACATTTTGCTCTGTGATATTTACCAATATTTCTTTGAATTAGCAATAGGTTAAATTTTAGATTTGAGAATCAAGATAAATATATATATAAAATTTCTTTTCAATCAACATGCTATTTTCTTTCTGTAGATCAGTCAACAGGATGAACTAAGTTTACAGTGCATCCTTCATCACCCGGAGCCAAGCAAAGGAGAATATTGCTGACATTGTATACTCTTACAATCTGCTATTCAGCATTTTGATTTATTTCAAATTCATGCAAAACTTTTTCTGCGTTGTTTTATGTTTTTAATCCTCAAGTTTTAAAATGCCTTAATTTTCTTGTAGTTGCACAATAGTGATGGATTTTTAGCATATTTTGGGGATCTACAAAACCTCTTAATTGGACATTTGAGTTGAGTCATTGTTAAAGCATCACTGCAAAAGCTTCAAACTTTGTGATCCCACTGGAGACCAATATTCTTTAGAATCATGGCACTGTTGCCAACCTGGTTTGGCAGTCATTGTATCCTTACGATAGAGTCATTGTTTCTTGGACTCATCTATTTCTCTTTCTTGGTCTCACTTTTTAGTTTGCTAGAGTAGATTTTGTCCACTTCAGTGGGAAGCAAAATTTCCAGAATTCTTCCTTATTTCATAGTGTCTATATTTTGCTCTCAGCATTTTAGAGAAATTGTTCTATTTTCTTTTAGCATCAGAAGTGTGTGGTGATGTATAAATTTTTGAAAATTTGATATTTAGTCATTTCTGTATATTTAATATTCCAAACTTATGTCTAGACATGTGTCTTTTTACATTAATTCTGGTTAGTTCTTGATGATTTGTTTGCAATCAAAGCCCATCGATTATAATTTCAGAAAATTTTGCCATAATTGTATGAACTCTCTCTAAATATATATACATATTATAGAATATACATTTACATGAAATATACTCTTGGGGTTGGGATATTTCAATTAGTAAATTATTACATTAAGCTACTTTCTAATTTTTTTTTTTTTTTTTTTTTGAGTCAGAGTCTCACTCTGTTGCCGAGGCTGGAGTGCAGTGGCATGCTCATGGCCACTGCAACCTCAGCCTGCTGGGTTCAGGTGATCCTTCCGCCTCAGTCTTCCAAGTAGCCGGAACTACAGGTGTGCTACCATGCCTGGTTAATAAGCTACTTTTCAAAAGTTGCTCTTCTGGTGGAGGGCAGCAGGATTGGCAGTAGTGGGAAAGTGCTGGGAGGGGAAGGGTACACCTCATCAACAAGGGTACCTGCATAATGAACATTTATATGCCCAACTCTGCATTGTACCTCACATCTTTAAAATTAAAAATTGAAAAAATAAGTTGTTCTTCTGTATTTCATTCTCTTACTGATTTGGCTCTAGAATCCATTTTATTTTCATGTCATATTATTGGATTTAATCGGTAGTATATTTTTTTATTTCTGTGTGTTTTTCACATTCTTTTATGGCACCCTTAAGGGGGAAATATAGTTTTGATCTCTCTGAGTACAGTAATTAAACAATTTTGAAGATTTTTTGTTGTTGTTTCCTAACTTTTCTGTTAGACACTAAAAAATATATAGAGTTGTTTTCTCTGCACTTTCCTATTCAACTTACTATTTCCCGCTACTGCTCATTCTATTATGTCTGGAAATCATATATTTTCTATGCCCATTTAAAAACAAAAGCTGGGTAGTCATGCTGCTTTCCTCAGCTCTTTACAGGAAGATTTTTCTCCAAATCTTCACATTACTAAGTCAGACAGGATTTGCTTTTTTATTACTATTTTTTAATATACTAGTGAGGAGTCAGTTTTCCTAATGGAAATATATGGCATTTGAGTAGCACTATATTGGTACTCAAATTTATTATTGAGTACCAATATCCAATGAGATTAATTCAATTTATTTATTGACAAGCTCTCCATTTTTCCTAGAGATACATACTGGGTTGTGGGAGACTGAATATAAAAATAAGCAAGAGCTAGACCATATATAAATATAAGATTCTGACTCACAATCTCTGCAGACACCGGTTTGGAAATTAAACAGCAATTTCTGGCCCAAATTAATCGGCCTAAATCAGCCAATGCTATCTGCCAGCTTTCCTCATTTTTGTTTCTGCTTTTAACTTAAGACCAAACCAAAGAAAGTCAAATATATTTCCTTAGTCAATCACAGAATGCCCTTATTCTAGCTAGCCTGCCTCTGGATTCCCCTTGTCAACAACTTCAAATCAAATTTACCTGATTTTTTTTCTTTTTCTATTATAGAACTTTCTAAATTCTCTGCCTTTGACTTTTTACCAAATAAAAGCAATAGTGGAAGATTCTCTTGCTATATAGCAAGATGTGTGTAAATAGCCTTGGTTTATCTTACTTGGGTGGTCTTCATTTATTTCTATAGCTGAAAGATATTATTCAGATGAGAATAAGGACTGTGAAGGAAGGTGGTATTTGGGGAATATAATGTATTTGTTTGAATAAAGATTTTTCAAGCATCCTCCTGCTAAGTCATAATTTTTCTTTTTGTACTTCCTCCAAATTGTGGACCTTCTTTCTGGAAGGTTGGTTCTGAATAGCTTCAGTTTTGAACAGCACATTCAACTCCATGACTCTTTCTTCTCTCTTTCTTTTTTTTTTTTTATCTCTTTATTTCACACACTTCCTTCTTAAAGAGACTCTCGGCTGGGCACGGTGGCTTAAACCTGTAATCCCAGCACTTTGGGAGGCCGAGGTGAGAGGATTGCCTGAGCCTACGGATTCGAGACCAGCACGGGCAACTTGGCAAGACCTCATCTCTACAATAAATCAAAAAAGTAGCCAAGCATGGTAGCATGCACCTATAGTTCTGACTACTTGGAAGGCTGAGGTGGAAGGATAGCCGAGCCCAGCAGCTCAAGGCTGTGGTGGCCGTGAGTGTGCCACTGCAATCCAGTGTGGGCAACGGAGTGAGACACCAACTCAAAAAAAAAAAAAATGTATTTGAAGAAGATTTTTTCTTTAAAAGAAATATGAATTTTGGGTTTTGCCTTTTGTTTAAATATCTCTAAAAGCTTACAATTTATACCTGAGAAAGATGTCATTGTTTATTATATGATTTTCTTTACTTCCAGAGTTACAAGGGCCTCAGTTTGCAAGGCCACAATAAATTGGAAGTATTTGTGATTTCTTAGTATTAGGTATTCGTTCTGAAAGCATTTGTTGTCATCTGCTGTGTTCTGGGTACAGTCTAGACTTGGTGTCTTATTTAAACAACTTTTGAAATAAACATTTGCTTTTAAAGTGCCTTTTGAAAAGTAAGCATTCAAGATACCTTATTGATTAATGATTTTGTTGTTTATTCACTCATGCACTAATTGAATATTTATTGAGCCCCCAGTAGACACCAGACCTGGTGCATGCAGCTTTGGAGAAGCTAAAATAAATGAGATAAGGTCTCTACCCTCAAGGAGCCTGAGGCCCAGTTAGAAAGCATGTGATTAAATTAATATTGTGGTAAAAATATGTTGATGCACAGTAGGCACACGAAGCAAAGAGTGGGGGTTTTACCTGGGAGCTCTTTTTTTTTTTTTTTTTTTTGAGTTGGAGTCTCACTTTGTCGCCCAGAACACAGCAGATGACAACAAATGCTTTCAGAACGAATACCTAATACTAAGAAATCACAAATACTTCCAATT
>CAUYQG010056546.1:0-83281 GCA_963574415.1 Tarsius wallacei | reverse complement strand
TATTAACCTTATTTCTATCCCTATGTTCCTATATTTTCTTAACTAATACTATTATATATCTCTTATCTTACTATGTTACCTTATCTTGCTATCTTACTATTAATATTCTAACCTCTATCCTTACAATATCTTAATCTACTTGTCTCAATCGGTTGTTTTCCACCAGCTCTCAGCTGGGGGCCTGTTGTTTACGAGAAAGAGGTCGACTCAGCAGGAGACCTGTTGTTTACAAGAGGTCGACTCAGCAGGAGGCCTGTTGTTTATGAGAGGTCGACGAGAGGTTGACTCAGCAGGAGGTCTGTTTACGAGAGGTCAACGAGAGGTCGACTCATTTTCCTGGGCCTCCTGTTGTTCCTGAAAAACATCTTTACACACCCTAAGGAGCACCCTTTTGCTGCAACCTCACCTCCATCATGTTTATGTATAATTTCTTACTGTCAAATGCCATCATCCATCCATGCATCTATTATCTCAATTAAAGTGGGAATATTATCAAAGCCTATGCATGCAATCCTTCAAAGTTAGGGAAGGTCCATCAAACAGGATCCATGGGGCTTTGCCTTCGTCATGGCTGCATTTGGCTGGAGCCTTTCTCACAGCTAGCATTTTTCCTGTTTTCAGGTCCCTTTTACCTTACTTTTACTAATGATTGTGGCTCCTGGCACTTAACAATATTGATTCTTCCAGTCCATGAGCATGGAATATTTTTCCATTTGTTTGTGTTATCTTTGATTTCTTTGAGTAGTGCTTTGTAGTTTCTGTTGTAAAAGTTTCTCCTTTCTCTGGTTAGGAAGATGCTAAGGTATTTCATTTTTATGTTGCTATTGTGAATAGGATTGTGTTTTTTATTTGGTTCTCTGTCTTTTGTTGGTGGTGTACAGGAATGCAACTATCTTTTGCATGTTGATAATGTACACTGAGACTTTGTGAAAGTCCTTTATCAGTGCAAGAAGGTTTTTAACAGATTCTTTTGGATTTTGGGAGTATAAGAATCATATCATCAGCAAAGAGGGATAACTTGGCTTTCTCTTTTCTTATTTGGATACCCCTGATTTCCTTCTCTTGTCTGATTGCTCTAGTTAGGACTTCCAACACTATGTTGAACAGGAGTGGTGAAAGTCGGCAGCCTTATCTTGTTCCTGTTTTCAGTGGAAATGCTTCCAATTTTTGTCCATTTAGCGATAATTTGACTGTGGGTTTATCTTAGATGACTCTTACTATTTTGAGATATGTTCCCGCTATGCCTAGGTGTTCAAGGATTTCTATCAAGAAGGAATGCTGGATTTTATTGAAAGCTTTTATTGTGTCTAATAATATAATCATGTGATTCCTATTTTTGCATCTCCAACAGACTTTTAAGAATATGTTTTCACACATACACAATTTTAATAATTTGTGTTTTTTTATTTAAAAATGCATAGTGGCCTTCTATAGTATTTTTTAAAACTCTACTTTATATCCTCTTGGTAGGAGAATGTGTCATAATACTTCTATTCTTTGTTTCCATTCAATGTGAAGAACAATAATAAGGACAGTAACCAATGTTTTTAGTAGGCTCTTTGGAGTTGTGCCTTATTGAAGTTGGTCTGACAGTGACTTAAACTGGAAAGAATGAAAGCCTGGGCAGAAAATCTTCTTAGAACGCTACTGCAGAGAAGACAGAGGTGAAAGATACAGAAAACCAAGGAGAAATAGAACAAAGTATCTGAAGTATGAGTTACAGTAATTAGTAACTGTACATGTGAGGTTGAGGACAAATGATGGTATAAAAGGGTGAGAGCAATGGTGATTTCAGATGCAGAGATGTTTCTACTAATACACTGAAGGGTTAGGAGGAGAACGATGTGTCAGACAGGAGATGATGCAGTAAAAAGACATACTTAGCTACTACTGGCCTCTCTTTCCCAGTTGAAATGAGTAAGAAGAGAAATGAATCTTTGTAGTATTCTATAAAAGATGTACATTGTCTGTAGGATTACTGATAGACATAAGGCCCACTCAAACATCTTACGGGGTCTACACTAGGTGTCACTTAGTAATATGATGCAACTTGGCCTGGGGTTTCCAACCTTGGCACGGGGATTTCTAGGAGAGAAGGCCACCTCAGTACAGATACTTTCGTAAACCTTAAAGCAGTTTACCCTTTCAAGAATAACTTGAGTTCCTTTTATGAAAGAAACAACTGGTAGCTTACATGGATTGAATACAGATATAAAAAGGGGGATGGATCCCCTAAACTCTGAAAATGGTCTCTGATCGGCAATTGTCTGATTCCTGCCTTTATCTAGGGCTGGGGATAAGATGATTGCTTGGACTGTCCCAGGCCTGCTCCTTCTATCTATCTTATTATAAGATCACTGCCAGAATAAACTACCCGAATACTAGACAGTGTCTAAGACTCATCTTTGATGCAAAGTAGGGCTGAAGGGGAAAAGTCACCCCTGGGGAAGCTGGTCAATGAGACTACCTGAGATCCCAGAACAGAACAATCATATAATTTGTAGTGTAGTGTTTCAGTAAATAAATCATATAAAAATAAAGCTTCTTTATACACTGTAACTAGAGTAGATAATAGGCACACAACTTTGCCAATTGAGGATTTAGTTACACATCTCCTTTTAAATATATTTTATAAATATCAACTCCCTTTGCTATTCTTCTTAACATAATTGTGCTCTGAAAGCCCAATATTGAAAATCATTGTGGTTAATTTAACCAATGCCCATTTCGAATAATAGTGTGGGCTATAGTATTATGATTTCATTTAGAATCACAGTTGGGGAAAATAATTTTACTTAACAATGGACATACTTAAAATATATAATTATGTACTTATTTAAACACATTAATACAGTAGCTGTAGTATACAATTATATAAGGTAATAATGTGAAAAAAGATCAAAATTATTTTCTTCATTAAATCACTCAGCAACTTATTGTGACTTAATAATATTTAGATATGAACAAAGATAAGACTATGGATTCTGCTGACAAATTTGTATATATTTTAATCCCATTTCTTTATTATTTTGTAAGAAGTATATTTTACACTGTTGTTGATATAGAATATATGGTAGCTATGTAGTTCTATATTTTAGATAGACATACATAAACATATATTATACAGAAAATTAAAATGTAATTACATCAATTTCATAACAATGATTTATGCCAGTGAATTACTCTGCATGGAAGAGAGAATGGCACATTGCAACAATCACTGTTCTTGAACTCATAAATTTTGTGGTGATATCCTGAGACTTCATGAACAAGAAAGACAAGACATTCACTATTTTGTACATCTTGTAATGTATAATTGTAGTCTCCCATTTAGATATTTGAAATGATTACATTATCTCATTCTTTATACAGCATCTACATTCATCTCAATATATTTATTTTTATGTACTACATACTTTACACTGCAAGCTAAACATGATGCAGTTTATTCTCACTACAAGTTGAGTTAGGAATGGCTCAACTCAACCAGTTTATTTAACTCACAAAGCTGTAGGCATTAAAAAAATAAAATCTTAAAATTAAAAGTGAGAGACGTAAACCCTTTAAAAAAGCAGGAATGTTTAAAAGTTTCTACGTATTCCTTATTTATTGCTAGGCCTTTGTTAGTTGTGAGAAAGGTCGAATAGTTTAAATGCCCAGGATTGTATATGCAGACTTTCCTTTTTGTTCATTTGAAATTTTGGCTCTCAAAAGTTTATACACAAAATGATAACTTTCAAGATTGGAATCATGAAATCAGTAATACCATATCCATTCACGATCTAAGTGACATTTTAAGGCTAACTTTGTCTTGTGTGCAGAGTTTAGAGTCCAGCCTTTGTGTAAGATAGATTCCACCGTACTTTTTGACTACTTTTCTTTCAAAAAGTGAAGATCAAAGGGCAGTCTGTCTTCACTCACACTCTTTGCCCTCTAGAGTCAGTTTAAAGATACCTCATGATCAATTTTCAAATGTGTTTCTTTACCTGAAAGGTAGAATCTGCTGTCAGCAGGTGCTTTTTAGCCTGACTTTAGGATGTGGGGTGAAGGCTGTCTCCTCAAGTTCTCTGCTCTTTTTTGCTTTGGAACTTCTCTTTACCTTTTTCCACTATTGACCCAAGGGACTTGTTGCCTGAGGCATGAGTAGTATTGTAGTCTTTGTGCTTAGGGCCCTAATAAGATGCCACAAAGCTATAATTCGATGACTAGATATAAAAATATCTTAAAGCAAACCCTTAAATGGGAAATTTGTTCTGTCAATTTTATTCTCAGAATTTTCTCCTTTTCTCTGATTTCAAATAGGTATAAATATTACTTGAAAGAAAAATAAAATTTTGCTTGAACCTGTTAAGTTTCTCCCACTCTTTTTCTGAGTATCCATCTCTTTCTTTCATAACAGGACTTCCACAGTAAGTGAGTTGTTACAACAAAGTAAAAAGAAGACCTGCTCAGGATCCAAGTTGGAGTAATTGTGTATAACACTCATCTGCAGCTGATTCATTGTGGGAATTTGGGTTATTCTCTAAATTTTGTCTCATTATACTTACCCGTCAAATGGAGACAATCTGAGAAAATTCCTCACAGGTATATATATTTTTAGCAGCTTTATTGAATTATAGTAGACATGTAATTAACTGCACATATTGAAATTGTAATTTGATAATTTGTGACACATACGCATGTGCCAAAAACTGTTACCAGATGACAGGGTCTCCCCTCCTCACAGATTTTATATAACGATGTATACAAACCACTGAGAAAAGTCTTACAAAGTGTTAAAAATGTTAGTTGTTGCTATATTCATTTTTATTCTCTCTAAGATTTTCTTCAATTCTACTTCAATTATTTCTGCAAGTGTTACTTTTTTTCCTCCCCCACTGGTCAGTGAGTAGTTTATTACCCATCAACCTGTCCCCAGCCTCCCAGCACCACAGCCTACACACTCCAGTCCATTCTGTCTCCATCCCTTTCCCCTCCTCCACAGTCTTCCTCCACCACCCTTCCAAGGCAGCACCAGGCCCGGGGGTCATATCTCCACTGGGGCAGGGGAAGGAAGACAGAAAGACAGGCAGAAGCTGGTGAAAGAGGAACCAGAGTTGGTCTCACATTTTAGAGACACCACCCCAGGAAGGAGGGAAAGTGGACAGGGTTGAAGCCATAAAAGATAAAATAGACAAGTGGGACTTCATCAAACTGAAAACCTTCTGCAAAGCAAAGGAAATCATCAAGAGAGAGGAAATACAACCCACAGAATGTGAAAAAATATTTGACAACTGTATATCAGACAAATCCAAGTGCTGTCAATGACCAATTTGTTTGACAAATCCAACGACTTTCTTTTTGTTTTTATTTTCCTAGAAATTTCTATTGTATTTGCTATGGCTATGAATAATTCATCATGGATTTAATATTATTAATGACTAACAGTTGTGGAGTAAAGACTATGACTAATCACTATTGAAAATGACAAAAAATATTAAGCAGAAAAATTAATTAATGACTTAACAACGAAGGCATCTCAGATGTGCTAGATACTGGGGATACAAAGACAAATAGACCTAGTCCCTGCCCACTAGCAATTCTGAACAACAAAGGAGACTAATATACGTAAGTACACATTAATGCAATGTGACAAGGATGATCCCAGGTATACAGGTAAAATAATGGAGAAATTCAAATAATGGATTGCTATACCTTGGAAAGTCACGAAACACTCCACAGAAGAGTTGATATTTAAATAAGTTCATTACGGATGAGTAGAAGTTCATCAGGTAAAGAAGTTAGTAAGTTCAATTAGCAAGAAAATAATTAGCGAAGATATGTGTGTTGGAATGCTGAAGGGAGTTTGATATAGTTTAAAGAATAAGACATGTGAAATAACCTGGATATGAGGTTAAAAGTTTGAGTTGTAGCCAAAATTTGATGGCTGTATAAGTCATTTTTAAAATGTTGAGGTCGAGCTTGGTGGCTCAGCCTGTAATCCCGTGCTTTGGGAGGCCGAGGTGAGTGAATTGCCTGAGACTGCGGGTTCGAGACCCTCCTGGGCAACTTGGCGAGGCCTCATCTCTACAATAAATCAAAAAAATTAGCCGGGAGTGGTAGCGCGCACCTGTAGTTCCAGCTACTTGGAAGGCTGAAGTGGAAGGATTGCCGGAGCCCAGCAGGTCAAGGCTGAGGTGGCCGGGAGCGGCCACTGCACTCCAGTCTGGATGACTGAGCAAGACTCCAACTCAAAAATAAAAAAATAAAATGTTGAGGGTTTTTCTTTTTTCCTGTGGGTAGCAAGGAAGTTATTGAAGGTTGAGGATTCTGAAGCAGGGGCATAGTATGAATAGCTTTGGATTTAAAAATATATTACCAATGCCAAATGGAGAAGAAACTGGAGAAAATAGAGTAGAGGCAGAGGGTCCAATTATATCACTATCATGGTTAATTGTTCAGTCTTTTGTTAAAATAAGACTGAATTAAAGCAGAGGCAGTGAGCAGATAAGCGGGGCAGAAGTATATCAGAGGCTGTCAGTAAGATTTGAAAAGAGGGTGAGAAATTTACGAAGTGGCAGAAGAAAAAGATGATTTAGAATCTCACCTGGGAATTTGAATTGATAGTAATGTTATTCACCAAAATATGAAATTCAGTGCTGTAGTTAATTCATAGGAGTAGTAATTAATTTTATCATGAAATACATTCATATTATTTACAACCTACACATTGTATGTTTTAAGAAGTATCTGAAGAGATAAAACGTTGCTCTTTTTCCAATGTTGCAAAATTTAAAACCATCACTAAAATGGATTTACCGTGTATGGTATAGTCTCCCCAATTTTTCGTAGAGAAGATATTTGAATAAATTACATGTTGGCAATATCTTCTTGACTTATTTTCAAAATGAGGTATCATTAATACTAAACCTCGTCTTTATGGTTTATACTTTGCCCTTGTGGATGAGGCCCACCATACAAAAATATTGCTGTGCCCACTCCCTCTTGGACTTGCCATATATTAACTCCAAACCAGACCTTGCTTTTGACTGCCATGCTTTAATTCGCTATCACTTTCCTCAGGGCCATGTGACTTGAATCTTGTGTGATGACAAAGTTCATTAATGTCTTGATACTGTGTCAAATTTTATCAAGAAGAAAGGAAAGGTGGTACATGGACTCAACTTCCCTTTGTTGTTGCTGTGCTGGCTTTACAAGAGGTTTCTTAACTAATGACAATAATAACTAAGAGGGACAGTTGCAGTAGAATGTCTCCTGTCAGAATTCTGCTACTCGCTTAACATTTGACTGCAAGAAACCGGTTTACTTGCCTGATCCTCAATTTCATCACCTATTAGAAAAAGCTCTCTGCTCTCTCTAAAACTTTAATATCCTAGAGGTCTGGATGAATTGAATTCCTATTAATTTTGTTTCCAAGTGCTTGTAGACCACTGGGTTTTAAAATCTCTCAGTTAAAATGCAATAAGAAATTCAAGTGAGAACCAATAATTTGATACAGAAAATATTTTGAACAAATTGCCGGAACACACTACTTTTAGAATTTCAAGTAAAAATAAAACTCTTCCATGTGAAGATGAAGATTCATTACAAGCCCAGACTGCTGCATAAAGGGCAACTAGAAGCTAAGCAGTAACAGCCATGTCATTTTGATAGTGTCCAATTAGGCAGGAGCTGTAGAGCTCATCTGAGGGTAATTTGAAGCAGATGCCAGTATTAAGACACAGATGTGGGACATTTTTCAATAGGAACAGAATGTGTATGGTATAGGATAGCTGATGGCTTCATCATCATTTTTGTTTCCGTGGAATTACAATGGTAAAATGCACTGGCATTCAGCTGATTTTAGGCTCTTGTATTACTCTGAGGAGCAGGCTGTCCTCCAGGTAGACATACCTGCAGAGCCGAGGTCATTACATTTTAATTTATTCAATCCTCATGCCCTTTTCACAATCTAATATCTCATATCCCAGATGTAGAAGTCACAATAAATTTCTGAGCATAACACCCAGAATTCTACCACACAGAACCAGAAGCAGATGGGCAACATTGATAACCCAGCATTCTTGTCTGGCAAAACAGTTCTCTGTCACTACTATTGCTGAGAGTTTAAGTGGATAATTTCTGAGCATCAAATGTCAATATGTCTTCTTAAAGCTGGGCTTATTAGATCTAATTCTTCATGAAAAATTTGTTCTGTCGTTTTCATTCTACTCAGTTTGAACAGCAAACATAAACTTCACAGTTTCTGTTATGCGAATAGTACCATTCTCTTTGAATGTCAAACTGGAAATATTTATAAATCATCTCTAAATTCCTAATTATCTCTGTATTTCAACAACCAGAGCTTACGAATTCTATCCTTGAGCCCAGAGGGATGCTGAATTATGCATCAGGTGGAAGTAGTGAAGGTTAATGTTGGCAGTAATAGAGTTAATGTAAACAATCAAATATTATTTGAAAAACAAAATATAATTTATTTAAACTTCCCTGGGATGTTGAGTTCTGATAAAGAGAATTGGATGAATTGACCTGATGGAGAAAAATAAGTTTTTCAGACTAGTTACATCACAGCAAATATTCACAGGTAGAATTTAGCTTAATTTGTTGGAAAGTTCTGAATTCAAGGGAGAAAAATGATCAGCGTGAAGAGAAAGAAGAAGGCCTCCTCAATTAATGGAGAACCTTGGAAATCAGACCGAGAAAACAGACTTACAGTTTTATCATTAGCAGATAGACATACTGAAAATACTGCAGAGTGACAAAGAACAGAATCTAGGATTTTGACAGAGTAGGATGCAAATCTTGGTGCTGTCGCTTAATTGCTAGACCATGTGACTTAATGTCTCTCAGTCTCAGTTTCCTTACCTGTAAAATGGATACAAAGTCAAGTAGCAATGTCTTGGACCTGTTGTGGCAATTGAGTATGATAATGTGTCTAAAGTATTTGCTTGGTCCTGACTCAAAGTAAGCACTCAATCTATGTTAGCAATAATTCTTCTTATTGTTGTCTGGCAGCCAGAAGCTGATTATATTGAACTGGGGAGAATGACCTTCATTCCGAGCCCTTTCAAGGTTTTCCAAATTAAATGGACTGATTCATTTCATGATGTTTATTGCCTTTTCTTAAACTTTAAGGTGTTCTTTCTCTATTGAGAAGGCTCCAATTACTGACAGTAGAATCAAGGTGATTCCTAAAGCTGCTGTAGGCAATTTCTCTCCTTTGTGTGTATGTGTCTGGTTGAAATGATCCATTATGTTCCTCCTCTTGGGAAGGCAATTGGTTGTTTAGCAGCAGCATTACAAAGTGATCTCATATACAAGTTATTATCCACTAGAAACAGACTCTTTTTAAACATTATTTATTTACAAAGGGAGAATAGGTTTTCATTTGATATCTCAGCTACTGATGATTTTTCCGCAGGTAACTTATCCTGCAGTATTTGTGTTAAATCTCATCTCATTATATCTGCCAGTCTCCCTAAACTTGTCATTCAGCAATTCAGTCATCTCTCCTGTTTACTTTTTTTCTTGTTTAGAATTATATGCACATATTATTAATGTTAAATTTAAATCACGTGCTGCTTCAAAGGGGTGGTTTGTGTCAAACCCACTCATGTGCAGGTTCTAAGACTATGGCAGTGATTGATGCTGACAATTTATCAGACTTTGTTTTCATGAATTCAATCTTTTCTATGCATGACACACTTTCCAAATACAATTTCCATGTAATTTTTAATATGTTTCTGAAAAAATTACTCATTCGTTTTTTTCATTCATTCATTGCTCATTGTGAGGTAGGCACTTTGCTAGGTCCTGGAGACCAAATTATCCCCCTCAAACACTAATTTTAATGAGGGAGCTAAGCCTGTAGCAAATAATTACAATATATCATGGCAATTACTACAAGAGAGGCATGAAGAATTGCCATACCAAATCAGGGTGGCAGAGATGAACTTTTGAATTACGTTTTGAGTTAGGCTTTAAAGACTGAAAGATAAGAGGGATATTTATTTTCATAGTCTATAATATATTTTTAATATGTACATTTATAATATATATGCATTCCTAATACATACAAATGTATGTCCAAACTTGTGTGTTTCAGCTACACACACACATGCGCGCGTGCACACACACACACACACACACACACACATTGTGGTTGAGTGGATGTTCTTCTCTCAGTATATCAGGGCTTATACACAAGCTTGTTTTAGGATATGTAGAAGCGAAATGTCAAATTATACAGTCCGCAGCACTAGTCTCCATCTAGAACTTGCATCCTGTTTCATGTTGTCACTTATTCCTTACTAAAGATCCTCCTTTCTGTATTTGCTACATTGCATTTATGTGGACACAACAGGCAAAACTGCGTCTTTTTCATTGCAGTTTTCCTTCTTGATAAAAGGGCAGATGTTTCCCGAACCTATATCTGTGTCCTTTGTACTTCGATTGCCTTTTTAGGGACCAAACTGTGCTTCCCTGCAGCTCTTCTATTTGGACAAACTTCTGAGGTCCTTTCACAAAGCAGCCTCTGATTCCAGCACAAAGAGCTGAAGCAGAGGTGCTATAACTGCACTTTTTTATAAGATGCGAAGGGAGTTTAACCTCTAGTCTGCTGAGACTCCGTTGTAACCTAAGCTGTTTATGTAGACAGACATCTCAATTCTTGTGACATTGTCACTAATTGAAAAAACAGTTTTCTTTAAATAACATTTAACAGATCTTATTTTTTTAAAAATCATCTGTTTAACAAAATGTAAGAACTATCCAAAGACATTATGAAGATCACAAATGGAATTGACAAATTTTGTTTATAAATTTGATGAGAAGTGTGTGAGGCAAAGAAGAAATCAATATTAGCCCTTGATTTTTGGGCTGACCCACTGAATGGTGAACACTAATATGAACAGAGATGGTAAAGATGTCGAGAAAAGGCTTTTAGGTGGAGGAGGATGGAATCAAGAGCTCTGATTCAGATGTGCTAATATGAGGTGCTCAATAGACATTCAAGAAGTGATGTCAGATCTCTCTCTCTCTCTGTGTGTGTGTGTGTGTGTGTCTGTGTGTGTGTGTGTGTGTCTGTTTTTCTTCCTCTGTTTCTCTCTTCCTCTCATTATTCCTTGACAAATCAAGACATCATCGCAATATGCTGACAAAAATACTAGCTTTTTAGGTTAAATCCTGGCTCTGCCAGTCTCTGGTTGTGTGATCTAGCACACTTATTAAAACTCTCACAGCTTTGGTTTCTTTAGATACAAAACAGGAATAATAATGCATTATGCATAGGATTGCTTATGAGAATTCATTGACATTAGATGAACTAAATTATGTAAAGTATCTTGTACCTAGCATATGTTTAATATTAATACCTTCCTAACTACCATCCTCCCTCTCTTTTGCCACTTTGTACAAAAACAAATGAAATTTAGGCATGATCTCAGATATTATGTACATCTGTTCCAATGCAAACTAGAGTTTTTTGAAAGATTAAGGTTTAGAAGAAGAAAGTACTGGCAATGACATTGTGCAGCAGTGATATTCATAAACATTGAAATATCAAATTAGTATTTTGGAGATATTATTTTATAATAAATCTAGTAGTTTCCTCTCAAATGAGCATGGTAGCTTAAAGTATTAGGCCACGTAAGCCCTAAGGAAAAAATTGTAGTCTCTGACTGCCTAACTGAACGAATAATGTCTTAACAAATAGACTAATTTGTGACCCTAAATTAAATATTTATTCTGAGGTAAGGGGTACTAGAATTATAAGCAAATAAGCACACATTTCATTAGGTCCTATTTTCAACATCTATTCCAGGACTTTGAACTAAAGGCATTGTTATGATCTAATACTAGAGAACAGCCTACTGATGATTTTAATTATCAGAAGGAATGTCATGCTATCATATAGACATTATGATTTCATCTTATGAACTTAAAGTTTTTGTAAGTAGGAATTATTTTCACAGTTTTGTGGTCAAACATAGTTTCTAAGTTATGCTTGATGTAGTGGAAAATAAGTAATGAACTCTTCATAATTAAAACAAATATGCTCTGAAGGTATTATTATTAAATTCTCACTCATAAGAGAAATATTGGTGTGGGAGGTTGGTAGTTCAATGAGTACCAGGTAATTAAAAAAAGTTTGGGCTTGTAACTGCAGTTATGTGAGATAGCTTTTCAATAAATGCCCAAAATATGCAAGAAAATGTGGTGAGAGATGTTTTAATATGTCTCAAACATGTAATCTAGTTGGCTTATACCAAAGGCTTTATGAAGGCAGGCCTATTTAGACAAATTAATAGGTGAGCAGACTTTAGAAATTGAGAATTAAAATTATAAAATTGCTAAATGTATGTAGTTGATATAGAAAATTTGAAAAAACAAAACAAAACAGAAAACCCTATATATTAGACATAATAAAATGTCATCTATAATTCCATCATTCTAGAAATCTCACTTAACATTTCATTAAGTTTTTTTCAGATAAACCTTTTTTTCACTTGCATATGCATTTTGATGTAATGATAAATAATATTATATGTATAATTTATTTTAAAAAATAATGTTTCATTAGTATTTCACATATAAATATTTATGTAATATATTATTGTGAAATGTTGCATAATGCTCTGTAATATTGGTTACTTGTAATTTAATGATCTCACCATCAACAACTTAAGATCTTAGATATAAATTATAACGTGTTGTATATAATTTCTAATTTTAGGAATGAGCCTAAGAGTAGTAACAGTCGAGGAAACAACATGAAAAAGTTGTGGAAATGAGAATGTTTCGCATACCTTTAGGAAACCATTAATAGATCTGTTTGGGTGATGATAAGGTATATTGTAAGCTGTTGTAGGAATCATTGCCACTGGGTTGGGGCAGAATCCAATGAGTCTTAAAGATTATGTTCTGGTGTTTAGAGTTCAGGAAGGCACTGAAGTCTGTGCATAGTGCTGAGACATAATCAGAGCAATGATTCAGGACAATTTTCCTGCAAGGAGAGTGTAGGTGTACATTGAAAAAGGAATGGTGAGGGGGAAGAGACAAGAGAACAGGTTATTTTAATGGTGAAATGCAAGATAATGAGGATTGGAATCTGGGTAATGGTTGTGAGAAGGGAAAGGAAAAAACTGGAGAGAGGTTTCTAAGCGTTTGCTACAGTGTTCTTTGCTTTAATGCAAAGTTAATACATTTTGAGGTTACTTTGTATGGATATTACTAGCCACTTTCTTACTGAGTGCTGCTAAAACTAGAAAGTGCAATATACCATTGCTAAAATAAAACTATTTTTCCTTTAATAATGCAGCAATCTCATTATACAAAATAAGTCAATGTAGCCAGAATTTGAATAGTTTAGAAAGACCTGAAGGTTTTTGTTTTGCTTTTTTTTTTTTAAATTTCAAAGGCTGTTTTGATAGACCTTGGTTATTTTTTCTTTTAAATAATTTGTACTGTTGATTATATATAAATAACAGATCAATTGTTTGCGGTAGATATTTTTCTAGGTCTGTTTTCCTGTCTAATGACTGCCTGCCTGTTTCAGGCATCCAGTGATTTAAATGGTTTATTAAGATGGTTAAAATCGCTGAATGTGTTTCTGCTTGTTTTGCTAATGCTTATCAAAAAATTGTTTCTAGAAACACAATTTGTTTTAGAGAAGAAAATTAGTATAATATTGTGGGAGAAGAAATGGAGTCAGATTCAAGAATGTCATGTTTAAGGCTAACTCTGCCACCATTCATGCTCAGGTGAGGGTGCTTAACCTTCTTGCCCTCCGGTTCTGTACTTATTTTTATTTTAATTTCTTTTAATTTCAAGGGGTACATGCGCAGGTTTCCTATACAGGTATGTTGTCTGACGGTGAGTTTTATACAGGTATGTTGTCTGACGTGAGTTTCTGTACCTCTAACACTACTTCTACTACTGGTTCAGAGCCACAGCAGTCACTGCTGCTACTCTTACTGTTACTACTAATCGTAGGCCTCCCAATCTCTGTTTTGGTGGCTAGATACATTTTTTTTTTGCAAGTGATTGTCGTTTATTGAGACTCATGTCCCATCCCTCACACAAGGAGGCAAAGACAGAAGAGCAGGGGAGGCAGAAGTGGCCTAGGAAACAGCCGGTTATGATGTCACCCTGGTGGGAGGGGTCTTCTAGTGTCCAGGCCGTTCTTTCAGCTCACCCCAACTATGGATAGGCTGTTTCTGAAGGTTCCCTGGATGTTTCAAGGGGACGGGCGTCTCCTTCTGGGTCTCCTTCATGGCTGCTGGTGGGCAAGGCCACAGAGCCACGCTGGAGGCTGCTCTGGGATTGATCCCTGTTTGCAGTTTGGGTAGGGGACTGGCAGCCATGATGTTTCTTCTAGTGGTCGGTGTCTTCCTGTTGTCTTCAGGCTTTCCCAGTGATGGGACAGCTGGCTTGTATCAAGTCTTCTTTTTGTAGGTGAAGATGGAGAGTTTAGGAAATGGAAGATGCCTGCTGGGATGTCTCCAAGTCAGACCTGGTGCTGTGGTGGTCGTGTTCTTGCCCTGGGCTTTCCTGTGCTGTAGCATCAAATATGTTGCCATGGTGTGGTCATACATGTTTCGTGAGAGTAATATCTTCTTCCTGGAACTCCATGTTTCCCATTATTTTGTTAATTTGGGGGTCCAGGTGATTAAAGAGTCATGGCTTTTTGTGTGCTCTTGGTTTCTCCAGACTGGGGCTGACCCAGGGGTCCTGTAGCATAGTGACTTCCAAGGTGGACCTCTTCGTGGGGTCGAGCATCAATAATTTTGGGATAAGTGGCTTTAAGTTTAAAGAAAAATGAAAGGAAATTCTGTATTTTCCCATTATGATCTTTTCTCTGAGGTCTTGAAAGTCATCTTCATCAAATGGTGGATTCCTGGCCACCATGCAGTACAGGATAGCCCCCAGGCGCCATACATACATGGCTGGGCCATGGTATGTATGCCCCTAGAGCATATCTGCGGAAGCATAACACGGAGACCCACACATGGCGGTAAGCATCTGTCCTTCCTCAAAGTAGGTACTGAGGCCAAAGTCGGTGACTTTGACTTGCTTGTGTTCATCCAGAAGTATGTTCACGGGCTTGAGGTCTTGGTGAGCTATGTTTTGTTGGTGGCAGTAGCGGAAGGCTGAGCACATCTCCTCCTCCCCGAGGTGGCCCTTCCGGCAGATGTGTTGGTCAAGGTCACCTCTGCTTGCAGACTCCATTATGATGTCCATACCGTGTGCACTGTCGATGACTTGGAAGAGTTTCACGATGTTTGGATGTCTTAGCTCTTTAATGATTTTGACCTCTGTGTAGCAGAGCTGCCAGTAGCTAGAGGTCGGTCGCTCCTTTGAGTTAATTTTCAGTGCTACTGGGGTCCCAGTTTTTACATGCTGGGCAAGTTTGACTTCAGCAAAGGAACCATGGCCAAGGGTCATGGGGACTCGATAACACCATAGTGTCTCCCTACTGGCCGCATCCCACTGCCTGCTCCCACCACTGCATTGTCTACCTACTCTAATTACTAACTACAACTATACTCACTACAGCAACTATACTAGAAAAGCTAAGAATATGAACAACACTAATAATACTATGTTGCTAACACTACTCAAAAAAACACGCTAAATCTACTGACTAAGACTACTAAGAAAGACTGCTAAGAAAAATGTCTGAGTGTGAGAACTATACTAACAATGCTAACTAGCGAAATTTAAACAGAAAACAAGGGGAACACAAGATATACACAAAGAAAAGCACAAAGGAAATGAAAACAAAATGGGATAAAGGGAAAAAGGGAGAAAATAATAAAAGAATAAGCAAAGAAAGAAACAAAAAGAATAAAAAATGAAAGAGAAATCAAAAGGAAATAGAGAAAAGAACAAATGACCAAAAAAAAAAAAATGAAAGAAAAAAAAAAGAGTAGGAAAGCAACAAGGAGACAACAGAGGCAAACGGGTTGCCAAAGCAGCTTCTTGGCAATAATGACCAAAAACCTCAGGCCAGCTGGGGGCTTATATAAGTGTGCAAGATTCCATCACCATGGCGCTTCATGAGGTCAGAACACCTGACCATGGCCGGGATATTCCCCAGGTTTTTTTTTTTTTTTTCCATTTTTTGTTTGCAGTAACTTTTTTCTCCTTTTAACGAAAAGTGTTTCAGATACATTTTATATTTAGGGGCTTAGCATGTGTTGCTTTTACTGATGAAAACACCAAAGTGTAGAGAAATTAAATAACTTTCTCAAGGAAAGTGGTGATTCTGGAAGTTAAACCCAGATCTGTCCATGTTGCCCTGGTAAAACTATGAAAAAGTAGTAGGTTGGATCTGCTTTGCTATCCGAAAGCTGAGAAAATCTAAAACTTTATGGCTTTCAGTGCAGAGGAGCAGCAGAAACCCTTTTTCCTTTTTATTTTGCCAGTGGAGAACGACAGCCTTATCCTCTTCATGGTATCTGGGCAGCAATGTTATTAGCTTTTCAACAAAGTCCCTGGATCTTTTAGGTCAAATTTTGGATATTATATTCCTTATTTTTAGCCACTCAAAAAAGAAAATGATAATTTGGGCCTTTATAAATACTACTGAATCACACAAATTCTGAATGTACCTCTTTCCCATGGTGCTATTTTAACATAAGTAACCTCTAATTTTCCTGAGTAGCAGGCTAGACTCCATGTTCCCTGAACTGAAGTGTCATGTTGATCTCGATTCCTATTTCATCTCTCAGTAAATATTGGCTGAATAAATAATTCAATGAAGATAGACTATAAACTCTTGTACAGATTATTTTATTAGATTGTTTTTGTCAAACCTAAACAATTTTTCTATCAAAATGTTGTTTCCCAAACGGAAGTTGAAATGCCTTCAAATTTGTTATTATTATTTTATAGACATGGGCCTAAAATAGTATTAGGCAAATACATATTACACACAATTGGCAAGAAATTTGGCTTTTAGTTCTGAAAGTTTTAAGTACCTAAACACATCTGTAGATGTAGCTGTGGGGACACTTTTACGAGACAAGAAAATTTGTGCAGTAAAATTAAACATTCTTGTAAGGACGTATTTTCTGTGTACTAGAATAGTTGTACTTTCACAATTCAGGTGGCATTTTAATAGCTACTTTTGAAAAGTAAAATAAACAACATTTTAAAGATTAAAGATCAAAATTTGAATGAAAAAATTATGGGAATCTCTAAGATCTATTTATTTTCCCTTTTTTATCCTGATTTTTTTGCACTTCTTTCTTTAAGCCTCTGATTTTTTAAAAGCAACATTTTAGCTACAATTTATTGATACTTCAATTTTTTTTCCAGTTTGCAGTACAATTAAAGCCTTTCTTGGTGTAAACTAAGGTACTGCTTTAATACATACACACTCATCGAATCATAAAGCCAGAGTAACAATGAGAAGATCTCTGAACTTAAAATGGCACAGAAAATAGAGACAATTAGATACTTAAGTCTCTAGGAAAGATTTAGCAATTTTGTAGGAATAGTTTAGTTTTTAAGAAATCTCGATTTGCTGGAGTTTAAAATAGTTCATGACTTACACAGGTAATTTCAGGTCAAAATGATTCTATTTCAGGTATACCAGGTAAAATATTTTCTTAATACATATTCATTCAATAAATGAAGAATTTGAGCCTGATTTGAAATTCTCAGTCTTTTTTTTTTTTTTTTTTGAGTTGGAGTCTCACTCCATTGCCCAGGCCGGAGTGCAGTGGCACACTCACGGCCTCTCCAGCGTCGACCTGCTGGGCTCCAGCGATCCTTCCGCCTCAGCCTTCCAAGTAGCCAGACCTACAGGTATGCGCTACTGCACCCAGCTAATTTTGTATTTATTGTAGAGATGAGGTCTCGCCAAGTTGCCTGGGCTTGTCTCGAACCCGCGGGCTAAGGCAATCCACTTGTTAGCTTCCCAAAGTGCTGGGATTACAGCCTGAGCCACTGGACCCAGCCAAAATGCTGTCTTAAAGGCCCCTTTCATTGTTGTCTTCAGGTACAGCTTTTTTGGTTGAACAAGTCTAAGTTAACTGTTTTTTCTTCCCATCCTGATTCAGCTGACATCATGGATATGATGCTATTCTCACAAAGCTGTCCCTGTTCCTCTGTAGATAGCAGTAGAAACCCCTATAGGAAGACAGAGGGCATTACTCTTCCCCAAGGATTATCTGACTTGACCCACCAGCCCTGGTCAAATCTATTCTTGTCTGTCTTTTGTCACACTTTGTTAGCTGCTTGTATTAGCGGCTTGTTGCTTTGATGACTAACAGATCTATGTGAAAGATGACTTTTTCCTCACAAAAGATGGTGTGCTAAGTTCTGCCTCTCATCTCAGCTGGACTCAGTGAGGGGCTATAGTATATTGGATTAGCTACAAAGTCACTTGAACTTTAAAAAAAAATTCTTTTTGAAGGAAAGTAGATTGATCTTCCTGATGTGTACATAAGCACAATCAGTCATACCAGCCTGACTGGTTGCTCATTTTTGTTCTCTGAACCACCTACCCATCCTTTGCATTTAATTTCAGACAATGCAGATTTTAGCAGCTTCTTAGCTGCAGGTTGTTCGAAAGACCTTAGACCAAGAGTAGAAGTAACACTTGGATGTCTAATGTGTGAGTTCATCAGAAGTGAAAGGAATTAGGTGGAGTGCAACTTCTCTTTTAAGGCTAGTCAGTTAAAATGTTATACTATGGTTTCAGGATATTTTGGCTAAAAAGTCTGAACCTATAATTCATTTCTTATTTCCTTAATTTAAAATCACAGACACAATTGGTGAAATAAACTGTTCATTTACCATTTCTGTTTCTATCATATCATATCTAACATCCATTTTTTAATGTAAATTTGCCAGATTGCTGGTATCTTCCATTGATCTCTAGCTTCGCAATCCAGTTTTCTCACTCTGCTATGTATCACATAGGAGGCTGACTTTTAAAATGGACTTCTCAATGTGCTCTCTTGATTCTATGTGGATTTGGACAATAGAAAGCACAGGCATGAGAGGAAAGGGAGGGAAGAAAAGTAAAGTGTTGAGGAGATATTTATTACTGCTGTCCTCTCTCTTATAGACCAAGCTTTGGACATGGATGCTTTCCTCTGTAGAGGGTTATAGCTTCTGTCAGGCAGATCTGTCTCCATATATATCTGTCCAGGTACTCCTAACTAATTACTGTTGAGTTGATGGAAGTGAAATGTGGAAAGAAAAATTTAGTATTAACTATGCCAGATATAAACTTCTCAAGATGTGATAGGTCTATTCCAGTCTTAGGGGATAATTGTATTCTTGGGAATCTGCATTTCTGAGACTTGACTGGCTTGAGAAAGGGAGGGCCACTTTACCGTCAGACCAATTTATGCAGAGGGCTATAACCTACTCTGAAGAGAGAGAAGACAAAGACATATCCTGGCCAGAATTACTCCTGCTCTTGACCCCAATAAGTGGCTACATATTGGCTCATAATGCAGTGTCCCAATACTAATCACTGTGGAACTATTCCCCATTGTTATAAAAAAATTTTACTCTTGCCATGAGGGTTTGCATATTTGTTTACTAGGGCTGACTTACAAATAAACACAAACTTCGTGGCTTACAACAATTGAAATTTATTTTCTCACAATTCTGGAGACTAAAAGTCCACAATCAGTGGGTCAGTAGAGCCAAACATCCTCTAAATGATCTAGGTAAGATCTTCCTTATCTTCCTAGCTGCTGGTGGCTTCTAGCAATCCATCGTGTTCGTTGGATTATAGCTGCATCATTTCAATCTCTGCCCCATCTTCATATGGCTTTCTTGTTAAATGTCTCTGTATGTCATATCCTTTTCTGATAAGGACCCTAGTCATTAGACTGAGAACCTACTCTAATGTAGTATACCTCATTTTAATCTGACTAGTTACATTGGCAAAGACCCTATTTCCAAAAAAGGTTACATGCTTAGGTTCTAGATAGATATAAATTGTATGAGAACACAATTTAACCAGTAACAGGTCACTACCACATGAGAACTGACCAAGAAGAGACAGAATTTAGTGACATTTTTGTGCCTCTAACTCCTGGTCTACCAGATCTATCTAATCCATTCCATCAGTGAAGACATTGCCTTTTGTCCTCAGGGGAGCTTGAGATAGGTCTCATCAAATATATCTTCACACCTCCATTATAGTTTGTTATTCAGTTAATACATTAAAAAATTTGTATGTACATAAGCACAATCAGTCATGATAGTGGGATTGTAAATTGGTACAGCTATTATGGAAAACAGTAATGAGGTCCCTCATAAAACTAAAAATAGAACTACTATTTGATCCAGCATTCACATTTCTGGTGGATTTGGTATACTGATGAGGTATTCTGAATTAGAGTAGGCTGCATATACAAAAAAATGAAATCCATATCTTAAAGAGATATGTGCACTCTCATGTCCATTGCAGCATCATTCACATTAGCTAAGATATAGAAACAGTCTGTGTCTGTCAACAAATGAATGGATAAAGAAAATGTGATATGGTGATATGAGATATATATCACTGTGGAACTATTTCCCACTGTTATAAAAAAATTTTTACTCTTGCCATGAGGATTTGCATATTTGTTTACTAGGGCTGAGTTACAAATAAACATAAACATCTATATATATATATATATATATATATATATATGACACTGTATGACTGTATGTATCAGTCAACAACAACCTGCGTATACTATGGTGGGCCTATAGATTATAGTACTTGATAAGAATAATAAACAGCTATGTTACTTGTTCATGTATTTAATACTATAATTTTAATTATTTAGAGGGTAAGTATTCTTCATATAAAAAAACAAACTGTAAAACAGCTTCATACATATCCTTTAAGAGGTATTCCAGAAGAAGGCATTGTTACCATAGATGATAGCTCAATGCACATTATTGTCCCTGAAAATGTTCCAGTGGGACAATATGTGGACAGTGGGACAGTGATATTGATGATTCTGATCATGTGTAGGCCTTTGTTAATGTATGTGTTTGTGTCTCAATTTTTAACAAAAAAATTAAAAAGAAAAAAATTAAAAATAGAAAAAATCTTAATGGAATAAGGATACAAAAAAATAAATATTTTGTATACCTTTACTGTGTGTATGTATTTTAAGCTAAGGTTTATTATAAAAGAGTCAAAATTTAAAAAAAAAAATTATAAAGTAAAAAAGTTACTGTAAACTAAAGTTAATATATTATTGAATAAAGAAAATATAGCTTTATCAAATTAGTGTAACCTAAGTGTTCAGGGTTTATAAAATCTACAGTAATAGATAGAAATGTCCTGGGCCTTCACATTTACTCTCCACTCACTTACTGACTCACCAAGAACTACTTAGTCTTGCAAGCCTTGTTCGTGGTAAGTGCCCTATGCAGGTGTACCATTTTCAATGTTTTATACTGTATTTTTACTGTACCTTTTCTAGGTTTAGATGTGTTTAGATACACAAGTACTTATCATTGTGTTACAGTTGCCTACAATATTAAATACAATAACATGCTGTGTAGGTTTTGTAGCCTAGGAGCAATAGGCTATAACATACAGCTTAGGAGTGTACTAGGCTGTTCCATCTAGTTGTCTCTGTGATGTTCACATAAAGATGAAGTCGCTTAATAATGCATTTCTCAGAACATATTGCTGTCACGAAGTGCTGCATAACTGTATCCACAATGGAATATTATCCAGGCTTAAAAAATAAAGAAATTCTGCCATTTGCTACAACGTGGCTAAAGTTGGAGGACGTTTTGCTAAGTAAAATAAACCAGACACAGAAAAATAAAAACTGCATGATCTCACTTATTTGTGGAATCTAAAGGAGATCAAACTTGTAGATGAAATATAAAAGTGGTTTCCAGAAGCTGAGGTATGAAGGAAATGGAACATTTTGGTCAAAGGGTACAAAATTTCAGTTATAAGACAAATAAGTTCTAAAGATCTAATGTGCAACATGGTAACTATATTTAATACTGTGTACTTGAAATTAGCTCAGAGAAGGTCTTAAGTGTTCTGACCATATACACACAAACATGGTAATTATATGAGGTAATGGATATGCTAATAAGATTAATTATGGTAATCGCTTCATAATGTACATGGATATCAGCATTTCACTTTGTACACCTTAAATATATACAATTTCTATGTGTCAAGGATAGTTCAAAAAAACTGGAAAAAAGAATAAAATATAGTTTGATTTGTATATTTTGGTTCTGTCCACAATGTTATTATCTGACCTAAATAGATTAAAATGTGCAATTTTAAATTTCACACTTATGTTTAAGATTCATAGTTCTGAATTTTATATCAGTGATCCCAAATGATTTGCAGATATAAAATTAAAATCCTAAACAGTAAATTTGTTAACAATAAATACATTTATTTTTTTCTACACTTTTTTTTTGCTCTAGACAATAGTTAGTGCCTAATTTGTAATATCACAACAGAAGTTATTAATTATGAAACAACTTAATCTGATCCACTAAAATTCAATCAAAAAGAGTTGATTGAGGGAGACTCTTGTCATGGGAAAATAAAGTTTGAAATGAAAGCAAATACAATAGAAGTTTTAAAGTGCTGTCTCTTTTAGGTATTTGATACACCTTAATTATTTTTCATTCAATTTTTGGTCCAAAGTAATGATAATGACCTTCCAAAATTTTCTGCTTATTACTAAATAGGCAGAATTTAATGCAAATAAACTCACTTGGTATTCCTTAATGCTTCAAACTTGCAGAAGTTCAAACTATATAATTGTTAAATTTCCTAAAATGTATTATTTTACTATATACTTTATTATTTGTTATATAGCATAAATTTTAATTTTGAGTGATTTAGCTTTTATATATTAAGAAATAAATGCAATCTGTGTATTTATTAGAACAATTTCACTTATGTTCAAAAGTCTAAAAATATTTTTTCAAAATAAGTACTAAAAACTACTATGTGTCAGCTCTGTACTTTAATTTCCTTTGTTTACAACGTGTCAACACACATAAATTTACAGAAAATTTTTCACTATCTTAATTTTGCCATATAAACATGTGCTATTAAAAGAGATGTCACAAAAAGGTAATAACTATATTCCAGTCATAATGCTAAATATATTATATTCATTGTCTTATTTAATTCTCCCACAAATAAGATGATTTATTCTTCCCATTTTTATAGATAGGACTTCTGAAGCTCAGAGTCTGAAAGATTAAAAACCGAAAGCCTCATAGCTAAAAAGTGGAAGAATTGAGATCTGAACTTATACCTTTTCAATAAGGCCTTAAATTGTAATCATTGTGCTACAGGTTTATTAAGATGCTAATACTGGTATTTTGAGAAGGAGAATTTACTGATGATTACAGTTTGTGAAAATGTAAATTTTTGCAGCCATAATAAAAAACAGTGTGGAGTTTTTTCAAAAAATACAACTATAAATGACTCAGTAACCCCGATGTTGGGTGTATACCCCAAAGAATTGAATCGAGATCTCCAACAGATATCTGTTTCCATGTTAATTGCAGCATTATTCACAACAGTCAAAATATAGAAACAACCCAAATGTTCATCAAAACATGAATAAATAAATAAATTGGTGCATATTTATTACATTAAAATATTATTCACTTTTAAAATTAAGGAAATCTTTCCATTTGCTACAATATAGGTGAACTTGGAGGACATTATGCTAAATGGAATAAGTCGGACACAGAAGAACAAAGTGCGATCCCACTTTTATTATGTATAAAATAGTTAAACTAATAGAAAAGACTTGAATGCTGTTTACCAGAGACTAGAAGGAAGGGAAATCTGGGAGGTGTTTATCAAAGAATGCCTAGTATCACTTATGCAAGACAAATAAATCCTAGAAGTCTAATGTACAGCATAGTGCATATAGTTGACAATATTGTATACATAAAAACCTAAGAGAGTAATCTTATGTTACATGTTCTTACTAGAAAAAAGGGCAGAGGAACTTTGAGAGATGGTTTTTAGGGCATTATATATAGTGACAGTTTCAAGGTATATCCATATCTTCAGATGCATCAAGATGTATACATTATATACTTTTTTGTATGTCAATCATATCTCAATAAAACAATAAAGTTTCACAGGCTTTAAAAAAAGATACATTATGTAAAAAAAAAGAAAAGCAACAGAGACTTAATGTTGCTGAATAAGATAAACATATAACTTCTATAAATGCATATTTTGTAATGGGGGTGTGTCCCCAATGCTAAGTAATCTAGCTCAATATGTTCTGTTTAAAATTGTGGCATGTAGATAATTTTCATATAAAAATATATAAATATGTGCATGTTACATAATGATGTAAAATTGATCATTGCATCAAAGAATCTCAAAGAGCAAATTCACTATGCTTTCCACTACTCAGGTTTCTTAAGCTGGTATTTTTTAACATATTTTTTTCTGCGTATACCTATATTTTTGGCTAATGTTGTTAGTTTTGGTAAAATAATTAATTAAAAGCTCAATTGCATATTTTACATATATTTTAATTATTTTAACTGCTGTATTGAAGATATGTAAGAATGTAAGCAACTATATTATATTTATAATTCTCTTGCCAAGTATTTATTGATATCAATATGCATAAAAGGAAAGTAAAAACAAAGACAGAAAAAGAACATCACAAAATTAATACAGAATGCTTAAACACAGAGGGCAAGTGGCCCAAGAGAAAATACCACTTCCTAATTGCTTTTTTTTCTTCTCCGTTTCTACAGTCAGCCAGTGCTCTTCCTTCCCTGAGACTTCACATAAAGCATTTTTATTAGAGACAGTGATATTCAGTCAACATAATGATGCCATCAGTTTGGCCAAATACCAAAATCAATGCCCTAGCTATTTGTCCAGCATCTGTGCTGCTGAAGACAGGATTTTCTGTTGACTCCATAAATTAAAGATCAAGTAGCATACGAAGAAGGCTGAAGAAGTTGATTCCCAGGGAAGCAATGAAGCAACGGTAGAGTTTGTTTGGTGTTTTTACTCCTGCTGTAGTAGTGAAACGTTTCTGAAGAATCATCACTCACTTTCTCTGTGCCAGGTCCATTCAGAGCAGCTGCTTCTGTGACCAAGTGTGGCTGTCTGCTAATACATAAATGGTTGGTCCAATCTGAGTACTTATTACACTTTGTTTTGGTATATTTTAGCTTACTATCTAGTGAATTAGTTGCTGTTTCTTTTTTATTTTAGCTTCTTCCATGATAATGTTCCTAGTGAATGTGATCCAAGGTAGACACCATTTGACATGACAAGTCTATGAAGATGTGTTGATTTTCTGTTGTGTGCCAGGTGCTTATTTTGTGTTGTTTAATTCAATCCCTGCCATATAATAGGCATTATTTTCCACATTACTTTTGAGTTGAGCTGGTTGAAACTCAGAGAGCTAAGTCATTTGCCCAAGCCCAGCCAGTAAGCAGAGAAGTTAGAGTCAAATGCAGATCTTCGTGGTACCAGACCCCCATGGTCTTCCCATTGCAGTGAACTTAACCGACACCTGAAATAATGGCATTGTGCATTTTTGTATCTGAACTTAACTGACACTTGAAATATTGACATTGTACATATATGTACATGTATGAATTGAAACAAGTTGTATTTATACTTTTCAGTGCTTAACTATTGAACAAGAGGAACACAAAGGTTGCATCATGGAGATTGTTGCTGAGTACAATAAACTAATACCCTGTTCCTATAGTTTCGGAGCCACCATGAAGTTGAAAGAAAAAATTTCTATTAGGAAAATGGTTAGCTACTCTTCGCCTCTTCTTTAGCTTGGAAATTCAGGGAATAAACCCGTTAAGCACTGTGTTCCTTGAAGGCAGAAACGGAATCTTATTTGTTGTTGCATTTTCAAAGTCTAACATAGTGAGTGACAGGAGCATCGAAGGAGTTCAGTGAACACTTGTGAGTGAATAAATGAATAATTTATGCTTACTGGGCCTCTCGACTTTAGCATTCCTCTACTGGTTCACTTGGATTGTGAAGAGTTGGCTTAATTGTTGTGAGGTGGAAACAAGGGTTGTTCTTAAATAAAAATTACTCTCAACTATGTTGGAGCTCATGGCCTAGCTCAGATGAGTAAGTAGTGGCTTACTAGAGAGCTTCCTGAGAAGGACTTGGAGTCTACATACACATTTTTAGAGAAAAATTGTATTGAATAGTAAGTTCTGCTTCACTAAATCACTGCTAGTTCCAGATAATAATTTATCATCTCTGCTTACATTTGTGAACAATATAAGGTAACAGAACATCGATATTTTAGAAATTCTGTAGATGCATCTCTGATGGCTTTTCAACATATAAATTACTATGGTACATTTTTCTATTCTCAACAAGGAAATTAATAATGCAAAACAAAATATAGTCAGCACCCACATTTCTAACCGACAGTGAAACAGAAGCCAGAACAGTCTGTTCATTGTCCTGACTCTTTTTAGTCCTTTAAATATGTTGAATCTGCTTCTAGACCATTTTCAGTCCCTGAGTGATTGTGGCTGTTGAGTAATAATGCATTATTAGTATGCTGTGGTTAGCTCACTTGATGTGTTACTTGACAGATCCAGGGAAGAACAGCCCATAAGCAGATTGGCTTTAATTATTAGAGGGAAAGGTACACTACTGCCAAGGTATTCCTGTTGGCACCAACATTGATTTTTTTTTTGCAAAATTTTAATTTGCATTCTTAATTTTGGGTCTTTTATTCAGTTCACGTTTGGCAATGCCCCTATTATTTGCATATATCTCCTTGGGGCAAGTCTTATATTCATCAACTTCCTACATCTGTTTTTCAACCTTCCCTTCTCCCTTGGTATTTTCTTTCTATCACACAATAAATCCATCCTGAGTTCTGTCCATCCTTGGAAACCACCTGCCTTTCAGAAGCCAGATCCTCCCTCTGTGCTACAGTATAGAAGTATAAAATACAGCAAAAGAAAACATTTCTCTCAAACTGTGTACTAAGTACTATAGTTAATACCTTTTGTTCATATTTTAGTTCAAAATGTTTGCAGAAGAAAGGTATTTTTTTTCATCTACTGATTTCATCTGAACAGAAAACAAAAATAAATTAATTATATAAAAGATATGGAATAAAAATCAGAGTTGCTAGGACCTGAGAAAACTATCAAATTTAGGTAAAATGTTTCTATGCAAAATGACTATAATGGTAAAATCAAAACATTGGAATTATAAAAATTCAAGAATATATTCATTAGTTACTATCATATTTGTTTATTCCATTTCTATATTCCCAAGCAGGTTTATTATGGCACAGTCTTAACATGTATTTGCAAACATACTCAGGGCAGGGAAAACAGAGCTTAGAGGAAGAAGGAGAGAAAAGAGGAAAGAAGGAAATTTTCTTTTCTTTTTTTCATAATATAATTTTTTTAAATTTGTGGATGTAAAGTCTCTAAGCTGGGGACCAGGTTAAAGCATGGCCATCACTAACAATTACCAAGGCAGGGTAAGATGATTGAGCCTTTCAAGAAAAATAATATATATTTTTTGTAGCAAGAGATCAGACCAAGAGGAGGGGACTGAAAGAATCTCTAGAAGACCATGCTTTAAACTTGAATTTGAGTTAGTAATGAAACTAATTACTAAGAGTGAAAAGAAATCACTTGAAACTGGAAAGTGGCTGAATTACCTTTAAAGGAAAATTGCTTTTGCAACATGTTTTTGAAATGGCCACATAGATACTTTTTTTCGTCATTATTTGAATTTATTGTATAGTGTGCTGCTGAGGACGGCTTGTAACATGGAAGAAAGACTCCATTTGTTACTGTCACACTGAGCAGCTAGACATGGTTAAATTGCTTGAAGGTAATTTTAACACCTTTCCCTCAAACACTTGAGCCAAGAAGAGATTAATCAAACTGCTTAGAAAAAAAGGCACTATACAAAGATTTTAAGATGGAGTATTTTCGTTTTAAAGTGTGGAGGTGTTATTTTGTTTTTCATGCAAATGTTAATAAGCTGTTTTATATTTTATATGATAAACTCAGCATCTCTTTGTGGTATTTGAAATGGCATCTTCATGGAAATTTTAGAAATGCTTAATTATAGGATGCTGAGTATAGTGCATGCTACGCCAGTAAAACATTGTTTATTGCAGGCATACAAAATATATGTCAGTTGGAAAAATGTCTGAACTAGAAAATAAACCTCAGCTCTCATTCTGGCAGGTAAGATTGTATGTGTTTTAGTATTTTTCCCTCAATGTTATTTTGGGCCACTTACAAAGAGTTCAGTACTGGAAGCTGGGCAAGATGTCAAAAGTCCTTCCTTTTCTAAAAAGGATGAGTTTAATCAAACACATAAACAAATAACATTGAAAATATCTAAGTAAAAATGCAGAAGAAGGTATATGTGAAGAGGTAGGGGAGAGAGGGTGAACTATAGGAGGAGAAAAATGACTATCTTCAGATACAATCTAGATAAACACTGCTTTTCGGTGTTTATTCCAAAGAAAAGTCAGCAGTGGGGGAAGGAAAGACCCTGGTGATTAACAAGGTTGCCTCTCACTGAGCCCTAGGCCTCATTGGCCAAGATGTAGTTTCCACATACAACTTATTTTTCAAAGGCCAGTTGGGTACCAGAAGCAAATAGCCAAGAGCAGATTGCTGTCTAGTCAGGGGAAGAGAAGTTTCTGCATTTCTTGAGGATAATTCAAGAAAAAATTGCTCCTCTCACCCTGTTCTTATGTAAGGCAAGGAGAAAATAACACTGATCATTGTCTCATAGGCCCAGTTCAGACACAAAGCAACCTTCATTTGCCTACCCAGGAAATTCCAGCTCTTTTTATAAGTTCCAGAACCACCTCCCACTGGCTTTGTAATTGCAGCATGAATAGGAAACCAACTTTTCAAATTCTTTCCTCATTCATTTATTGTGTATTTTATTCAGTCTTTTTTTCTTTTTAATTCAAAAGATCTTTGTGGAGCCCCTGCTAATGTTCCTGGGTCCACAGTGGTGAGCTCTTTCCACTTCTGGAGATCACAGTCTTCAATATTATTTTCGGTAACTGGGATCTCTTTTCTATTTTCTTCCTCTGTGCTGCCAGTCAGTCATGTTGCTCATGAAACTCTCGCCCTCTTTTTATCAGTCTTTCCATGATCACATTTCTTGCTCTTCTCTTTATTTCTTTTTGGGGGTATACTTTACCTTACAGCCACATGCTTCTATATGTGTGTCCCTGGAGATCCCTCAGGTCTAGATGCCCTAGTAACTGCATTTCAAGTTTCTTGAGGCTAGGATGATTGTCTGCAATTCTTACTCCTTGTGCTGTCAGTATGAAGAAAGAAACATGTGACAGACTCCACCGCCAGCAGGGTCCTTACTCCTTCCTAAAACTTTCTCGACATTACCTTGGTCAACTTTTAATCACACCTGTCCAACTCCAGCTATTTTAAACTTAAATTTTTCTCACATTTCATACCACACTTCCTTCACTATCTGTAGCTAATCCCTTCTATTTCATAGAGAAATAAAAACTACAATTGAGAAACTCTCTTTCTTTAAACTCCAACAAGCTTATATCTCTCCTCAAACTTTTAAAATCTTCTTTCTTTCAAAGAAGGAAATATTGACATCTCTTCTTCTTGGAGGATGTCAACTCTCCAGCTCCAGACAAAATCTGCTTCCTGAGATCTTAGTACTATCCTCTCCAGCTTTTTCAAGAAAATGTCTCCACTAATTTTTCCATTGTTTTCTTGGGTCATCAACATCATTACAAAATAACTTTCCTTTTAGTATGGAAATATGCTTATTTCCCCAATCTTAAAATATACTTAAACCCTAACAATCTTATATTCTTTGCAGTCATCCTCCAGAAAGAATAGTCCCTACCTGCCTACCTGCTGTTTTAACTCCCTCACTACTATCACTCCCCTTTTCTACTACAATCTGGGGTCTATCTACACACTCCATGGACATCTGTACACTACATAGACTCTATTGCCATCTATACACAATAGTCTGTTGACACGATCCATGGACACTCCTCTCACAACAATCATCTTCTAGTAGTTAAATTCATAAAGACCTTTCAAGTTTGCTTTCCTTATAGTAATTAATTTTGTGAACAATTCTTTTTTGGGGTTGCTATTTTGTTGATTTATTAAAACCCCTTGCTTTCTAGTTTTTAACTTCTAACTTTGGTTCCTTGCTTTCTTCCTTCCTTCTTTTTTCTTTTCTTTTCTTTTCTTTTCTTTTCTTTTCTTTCTTTCTTTCTTTCTTTCTTTCTTTCTTTCTTTCTTTCTTTCTTTTCTTTTCTTTCTTTTCCTCATGCTTTTTTGAATGTTCATCTTCTTCTGTTTCATCTCTGTTGACAGTTTTACTTTTAGAAGCTTTCTTATACTATATTTTTTTCTTGAAATTTCAGATAATGACCTTTGCTGCTAATTATAATGTCCAACTCTCCAATATGCTTATTCTCCAACTCTCTGATCCACATAGTCAATTGCTCCTGTATCACTCTGCTTGCATATATCACAAGCATCTAACTGAGCATGATTGTAACAAAATTAATTATGTTTTCTATCACAAAGCTGTTCTTCCCAGTTAGTGGCATTTGTCCACACCAGAAAACAAGAAGACAGTCTTTGTTGCTTCAATTTCTCTTTTATGACCTGCATCCAACAGATTAGTGAGTTCTAAATATTCATCTTAATAGCTCTAGAGTTTGTGTTTTCTTTTCCCTCTTCTGTGGTATTAAGTAAGGTTCTCTTTATTAGGGATTACCTAATTACTTAAGCAAGCTTTTATGTCAGTGGTTCTCAATTTTGTCAGTACACTGTAATCAGTTAGGGAGTTTTCAAAATCCCTGATGCCCAGGCCGCAACCCAGACCCGTACATTAGGATCTACAGAGATGAGATTCAGGCATCTCAATGTACAATGGTAATGAAAACCATGGTTCTGAAAAGCTTCTCTACATCCAAACTCGTATGACTTGTGATGTTGTTAGAATGTTTTTTCTACAATGCTAGCCATGCTTCTCCCTTTCTTAAAACCACCGAATAGCTCTCTGCTACCTTCAGGTAAAAACTAAACTCCCTAGCATACTCTTATTGTTCTTTATGTCTTATTAATTCATTTATTAATTTTTAATATCTATTACTTGCATGTAATAAGTAATTTAAAAGATGCAAAATAGTATACTTGGGGGAGAGAAAACTTTCCTTTTATCAATTTCTCAAACTCCAAACTCTCATTCCAACACTATAGGCAACTACTAGTCCCAGTATCCCTAACAACATATTCCTCATATATTTTATTTTAAAATAAGAATAATATACTACTACAATACTGTTCTGTTTCATACTACCTTCACTTAACAGTATGTCTAGGAGTTACATTTATTCCAACATGTAGAGGGCTGGATCGTGTTGTATATGGTTGTGCAGTGTTCCATTTTAAACATGTAAAAGAATTCATTTAGTGAAAACTTGATTTAGGTTGTTCTAATCTTTGGCTATTGAAAACATGAGTACAATCAGCAGCCTTGTACATGTCATTTGTGCATGTGCCAAAACATATCCATTTTACATATTGATAGGAATTGCCAAATTATCTTCTACTGAGGTGTTGCCAAATTACATTTCCACCAATACCTGTTCCCCATACCCTTTCCAACATAGTGTACTGGTAAACTTTTTGATATTTTCCATTGTGTGCTTATCACAACATGAATGAGAATGGATATACTTTCAAATCTTGAATAGACATGTACATTTCTTTTTTATGAATGATCTATTCATTATTTTCCCAGAGTTCTTTTTTTTTTCAATTTCTTTAAAGATTCTGAATAGAAAGATTGTTAACTTTTTATAAAGAAGTGTGGGGTAGTTGCTATGATTTGAATGTGTTCCCAAAGTTCATGTGTTGGAAATTTAATCTCCAATGCAACAGTGTGTTTGGAAGTGGGACACTTATGAATGAATTAATGCCATTATGGAAAAAAAATGGCCAGTCATTTCAAGTGTGAGCTTGTCATACAAGTGAGTTTGGCCTCCTCTTGGGCTCTATTGCTTTTCTGCCTCTACCATGGAATGATGCAACTGAAGGCTCCCGCCCAGTGTGGAGACTTGGATATTGGACTTCATAATTGTAAGAAATAATTTTTTAAAAATGAATTACCCAGTCTGGGGTTTTCTGCTATAACAGCATAAAACAGACCAAGACAGTAATGGTGGGAGGAAAAACCTAAGTGTATATTTACAAAGCTAACAGGACAGATGAATAGAAGGAAGAAAAAAGCTTCATACGCGTCTGATTACAACTGGTTTTCTTCTGCCTTAGCCTCGAGTATCATGGGTGGCAGAGAGAAGACACTGAACAAATGCTTTCTTGCTTAAAGAGCTATTCTGACCTGTGGGTAGCCACTCTGGAATAAATACTTCCAGGAAGAATACACAGACACATTTTTATCTTAACATCAAAGAAACTATAGTTATTTTTTGTGCCATGCTTTCTCTGCCTAACTATATACTAACAAAAACCAGACTGAAAATTTTAAACAAGAGAGATTTTTCAAAAGAAAGTGCTGCTGCTTACCTATTCCCATATAAAGTCTAGGCCTAGGGGAACAATGGCAAAATGGTAGAATTTATTTTCCCATAAATCTGTAATAAAATGTTGTTATTATGTCTATATTCCATAAAACTAATCTTATAAAAAGTTATTAAAAAAGCACACGATTTGTGAGAAAAATTTTTAGGTTGTCAAGTTTATATTCTCATACAAAGAAATGCTTGCTTAGGGATGTTTTAAATAAAATTAGACCTAATTAATATTTTAGCAAATTTCAGTCATTGCTATATTTGATATAATGTTCTCTCTGCATGCTAAACCTACATGGGCAAAGAAACACCAAAAATGGATTTCTCAATATTGATCATAAATCTCTCTGTCTTTTTTTTTTTTGCCAAAATACTCAAAAATGAGAATGAGAGAACTTAGGATTCAGAATGGGATTGGAGGTAAAAAGTCAGATCTAATGCATTAGCCATCTCTATTGAGAGTGAGATTTTGGAGTTGTTCTCTGAACCCCTAGTTAAGACATATACTTTTTTTCCTTAGGTTTAACTTGTTTTCCATTCAGTTTAAAACTCCTCCTTAAATGACCAGTTGACACTTCTCATATAAATAAGCACAGTCCATTAATATCACTGTACTATTGAAATGATCAGAAATTTTCTTCATGAAGTTCAGTCTTATGGTATATGGAGTATAGTACATAACTATTTTTTTCTCCTTTTTAAGCTGATTTTTATTTTTGGATGATGAAACATGTGCTCACTATTAGCTCTCTGTTTGTTATTTTTTTTCTTCCTCCATGCACTTCTTAAATGGTTGCCTTTTTTGGTTTAGTTCACAGCTTTCATCTCACTCTATATACTTTACTCATGTTGCAGGGTCATAAAATTCACTCATGCTACACTTCAGATGTGCAGAAAAATTGAAGTTCCCCAGACTCCCATCTGCTGGTTAGAGGGAAATTATATTTTAGTTATATTTGCTTTAAAAGTTGGTGTGACTGAGAAGTGTTAATAATCTCGTAACTATCATGGATTCCAAGAATTAAAAAAAGATACCTGTATGATCTCCCAATTTCTTTGTCTTTCACAGTTTATTTTATGAAATGGATATAGCAATATGGCTCATGAAACCTTATGAAAGGGGGTATGAGTCATGGTCACAAGTGCCCTGGCGCACCCTGCTTCCTTCTAATTTTGTTCTCTGTGGCACATCAAGATTCACTGGTTTTCATGAAGCGTCTTACTGGCCCTACAGACTTCTCTGAGGGTGGTCTCTGACTTCCATTTGGCTTTCAGTGAGCGATATTTCCTTTTGTCTAAACTTCTTTTTTTTCCCCTCAGAATATTTGGTTTCTTCCATCCTTATTCATTATCTTTGTGATGTCCCCTTTCCAGGTTCACATGGTTCCCTGAGCTTCAGAAGTCCTGTTGCCTTCACTCTGCTTAATGGGCTTTGAGATCTTTTCTAGGGCTGAAAGCCCCCAAAGTGGGACTTACATCCCGAGATATGAAAAGTGTCCATTACTCCATACTTCGAGCATCTGCCAGTGTGCTGCAGAGAGCTGATTCTGGGTCTTGGCTTTTTGCTACTTGCAGGTCTTGCAGAGCTATGTTCCCTCTCTAGGCTTGGGGTAATCTACTCCTCTTTCCAGAGGGTCCAATCTCTCTTTCTTCAAATATACCCTTCCCCTCTGCCATCCTCATCTGGGACATCTGGCCTAACCTTTGTGACTTCTACATGAAATCTACTTATTGACATCTCTGTGTCTACTCAGTCTCTTAAATGTAACTTCAACAAAATAAAATTATTGATTACTTATACCCCACTGAAAACTTTTTTTCCAGATGATCCAATCTTCATCCATCCCCACCCAACCTCCTCATCCCGTAACTGGAATTGCATATGTCAAAACCCAGAAATTATCTTGTGTCTGTTGCCCTCATCTTTCAACCCTAGCTTATATTCAGTATATCAGCAAGTACTGTAAATCTTACCTCTGAAAGTGAATTCTAATCTATTCATTTCTCCCATATTCACGATTACTTACCAACTTATTCTAAGTCATGGCACTTTCTTGTCTCAATTACTAAAATTGCCCCTTTTTCCCTCATTGGCCCTGTACCGTTGCTTGTCATACTCAGGAAAAAGATTCAAGTTCATTACCCTGGCCTACTTGATCTTTCATGATCTCATCCTTGCCTCCTTTTATGTCTTCTTCTTAAGTCACTTTACTCCTCCTGTATCATGATTCAAAGGCACTGAACTTCTTTCGGCTCTTCAAACACACTAGCTCATTCATGGCTCAGGAACTTTGTACTAACGATTCCCTCCTCCAGGAAAGTTATTCCTTGCACTTGGCATGAAGAGTTGACTCTATCTTATACTTTCAAACTCAGCTCAAGTATTATGATCTTCTGGAGGCTTTATCTCATGACGAAAACTAACCACATAGTGATTAGCTATGACTTTTATTTTTTTTCTTCTGCATAACATTCAGCATCATCTTATGTCCTCAGTATTGGTTTGTTTATATCCTGTTTAATCTTCCATCCTCATTTTATGTCAGAAGTGGCCAAAACTCAGAGAAGGTACTCAAAAAAATTCATGAAAAGAGTAAATAAATGAATATCTGAATGTGGGCTTTCACAAAACAGAGTTTTCTTCAAATGGCTTCTGCTTTGGCACCTAAAATGTCACTGAGGTTAAGACCTGTCTATCTTTTTGGAGAGAAGGGAAGAAAAAATATAGTACAAATAAATATCTAAATGCTTTCTGTCCTCTGTGTCATAACTATATTTAAATAGATGAAAGAAGATAAAACTACGTGGCTTTCATATCCTTAAAGCTAAGTGGACATAAGAAAATCCCTGAATACTTGTGATTCTTAATTTTCCTCATCTTTAAAACTGGAGTAATAAATCCTTCCTCATCATTGAGGTTTGGAAGCAAACAAAATTGTGTAGATGTAAGTACTTTATAAAGTTTTAAAAATAAAAGCTAACTTTTGCAGCACATTACAATCATATCCCGGCAAGAGTGGATCATAATAGAGAAAGGTTATAGGTTATAGATGCAGAAAACAGTTTAAAGCATAGCCTCACAATGTTAGGGTGACCAAATGTATTAGGGTTCTCCAGAGAAATAGAACCAATAGGTGTTACACACACACACACACACACACATACACACACACACACACACACAATATCCATTACACACACACAGGCACTCAGCTTCTCAGTATGTATATGAGAGGATTTATTATGGAAATTGTCTCATGTAATAATGAAGGCCAAGAGTTCCCATAATCTTCCCTGTGCAAGATAGAGAAATAGAAAAGCTGTTGGTATAACTCAACCTTGTTTCCAAGACCTGAGAACCAAAGGAACTGATGGTAAAGTCATGGCTCAAGTTCAAAGGCCAAGGAACAAGGAGTCCTGATGTTTGAAGCACAAAAAGATGAATGTCTCACAGCTCAAACAAAGAGAGTAAATTTGTCCTTCCTCTAATTTTTTTTGACCTTATTCACATCCTCAAAGGACTGGATAATACCTGCTCACATTAGTGAATGTGACATTCTTTATCTACTGATTCAAATGTTCATCTCTCCCATAAACACCCTCACAGACACACCTAGACTTTTTATTTATTATCTTTTTTTTTACCATATACCTTGGCATCTCTTAACCCAGCCAACTTGACACATGAAATTAATATCAAACCAACTATCTGGCTTTGTCAAAGACTAAAGGGTTTCCTGGAATGTAAGCCTTTCTGTGTGTGCAAACTGGTATCATGTGGTAACTCTGGCTTCACTAGGCTTTGCACCAGTCAAAACATATTAAGAAACCATCTTCAATTTCATGGTCCGTAAATACAAGGTACTAAGATAAAGTAGTGTGAATCTGTAGGAGGCTGAAATTTATTTGGAAATATATATTTCCAGAGTCTGGAAACTTGCCAAATGAGGAAGAATGAAAGGACCAGAGTCTGTTTTATGTGGAAAGGAGAGTCGCACATCATAGAGTGTTGGTGGAAAAGATTCAGGTAATGAGGGCATCATAACTAGTTTTCAAATATAAATACATATATAGATACAGATATATATACACATTCACATATGTATGTATATTTATATGTGTGTGTATTCTTACAGTGTTCTGTAAGTGTTCATGTTGCAGGAGTTTTTAATTCTGCTGTCAGTTTAGACCAACAACCTCAGGTTCTTGTCTCACGACCAAGAAGATTAAGGAACATGGACACCAAAGGGATGAGTGAAAGAAGGAGTTTATTAAGCAACAAAGATCTCCAGAAAAGAGATGGGTCCCGAAATAGGTTACCTGCAGTGGGGAGGTGTTCTGGGTTTTTCTGTCTCTTCTAAGGGCATTTTTCTAATTTGCATCTAACCCACCTCTCACCCTCCTGTTTCCTGGTCCCCATCTTTACTGTGTGTGTGTATCCTTGTCCAAAGTAACTCCATCTTGATTATTACCCATAAGTAACACAGAAAAGCCCACTCAGGGTGGGGAGGGTGGTAAACTCTCAATGCTAATGTCATGTTAATGATATTATAATAAGCTTAGGTCAAGCTAGGCACTTAGTTAAGCTAGCACACCTATGTACCTGTGTTCAAATGGCAACAATTCCCTTTGAACAAAACATCCTGGCTTAAGAGGTTGTTCTTAACCACATTAACTACATTTTCAATTGCTAATTTATAATGGGGGGGCGGTGCAGGGGCATTCCCACAGGTGTTACCTTTCCTCAAGTCACTCTCTCTGACTACCTCCTTAGTCATATATATGTATATGTGCGGTGTGTATGTGTGTGTGTGTGTGTGTGTGTGTGTGTGTGTATTATTACAATGCTCTAGTTATTTCAGGAGATCAGAAAGTAAACCAGTAGTTAAAGTTAGACAGAAATATTTCAGCTCAAACTATAGGAGTAATTTTGAACAACATTTTTCAGTAATGAAATGGAATACCATCTACTTCTGCATTTATTTAATGGTGACTATGTGCCAGACACTTTGTTAGGTAATGAGAATACAAAAAACAAGAGAAGTGCCATCTTTGCATGGACACATCTCTTGGCTTCATCTGTCTCATCATTCCTAAGACCACCATATCCCTAAAAAGCACAATTTTCTTCCATTCTCCACCTGGCCTGCCATTAGTACAGTGCACCAAGACATCCTTCATACAGTAGCTAGAATGGTGTACTTAAAGTACTAATCTGATCTTTTCACTCCCCTATTCAATCCTTTTGATTGATGGTACCCACTGGTATTAAAATAAAGGTGAACAAGTTGGAGAGTGTAGATGTGACCTAAATATCTCTGGCTTTTTGGTACCTTGTGGCACCATCTTTATTGCTCCTACCTCACCAGTTCATTGGATTTTTAGATAATTGAAATTGGACTCTGGCTTGGGTCCTCATATGCCACTCACCACCTTCCTTCCTCAGGACCTTTGCACAGTCTGTTTTCTTTGGCAGAAATGCTCTCACTATTGCTTTGCTCTTCTATCTAATCAACTTAATGTTTAAGTTGACCCTAAGATAATGGGGAGACACTTGAGGGAGTGTTCTCATTATACATGTTCACATTAGGCTGAGCTTCTCTTTTATAGCACTGATTTTGACTATAATTTAATAACTCATTGTACTCCTAATTTAATGATATTATAATTAATAATAATAATATAATAATTTAATAATTCATGCAATCATTCAGTTGAAGGACATGAAACAATTCTAGGCATCATAAAGCATCAATCCTATCTGCCTTTCTTATTTTGTTTCTGTGTATTTCTGTATCTTTATCTCAGCATAATTCTTGGTACATATCACGTATTCAGTAAATGTTAAATAAATAAATGGCAAATGAAAAAAATGAATGAATGAATGAAATTCAGAGAATAACTTCTAGGAGCTCACACTGTGCTAAGGGAAACTCATGTAAAAATTATATGCAGAAATACTAATATATGACTTTATTTCCCACTAAGCACCACTGAAACATATAAGGTAGAGGTTATTATTATGACTTGACAGAGAAAAAATTGAAAGCCATAAAGGTTAAAGTATTGTGGCCACAATTACATAGTAACAAGAATAGAGCCTTTGCTAGAACCCTGATCTTTCTATTTCAAATCCTTTGCTTTTCCCTTTGCTCTACATTGTCTCTTTTGAGGTGAGAGGAAAAAGGCAAAGGGCACACAAAAACTGAACAAAGAATCCGGGGAAACTCTTTAGTTGTAGACACACATGAGGCAGTGACTATGCTGTAAATCTCCCCATCTACTACACAAAACCATTTGATAAGTGCTCTTCTAGAAAAAACACCTGCTGAGATATGAGTAACCATGTGAGGTTGCGTACAAATCTGTGAATGAAAGATCAGCATCACTGATAACTGGTAATAGACCTCTCACTTCTGATGGTGTGCATTAAATCACCACAACTGGCCAGTTATCAAACTTCTAATTGCAAATCTTTAAAAGAGAAATTATTTATGTTTAACACTCTAGATTTGGAGGAACAGAATCTCTGGTGGACCTACGAATCCACACAGTTTTCTCAAATTCTCCAGAATGTTTTAATTATCAGCTTGGAGAATTACTGTATTCACTCATTTACTCTTCACAATCCTGTGACTTAAGTTTAGTTACTACATGAGAGATAGGAAGTGATTTGTCCAAGGTAGTACAACCCGTAGATCATGCAGCAATGACCGCAAACTCTGGTTTTCTGACTCCTAGTAGGTGGCACACTGCATTGTGACACTCTCCGTGCTTTTCAAAAGCATTGTACCTTGCAGATAATGATCCTGAATAAATTTTAATGAAGTAAATTAAGAGGAAGGTGCTATTTGGGCTAAAATGCTCAATCAAAGCCTGCTACGTGTTTGAAGTTAGTTGAGAAAACCTCTAAAGCAGTGGTCTTCAAATCCTAACACGGGTAAGGTTTACTTGAGATCCTACTCCTGGAAATTCTGGTTCCAGTGGGGCCTTATGAGTCTACACCTTTAAACAGCCCAAGAGGTGATTCTCAGGTACATTGTAAGGTGCATAGGTGAATACTGCTCAAAATTGCTTTCCAGCCTCAGGTGCTATGATTGTTTACCTCTAGACTGGTGGTTCTCAGCCCTGACTGCACATTATAATCACTTGGGGATTTAAAAATTATATGTTATTAAGGCTACATGCTAAGAGATTCTGATTTAATTTGTCTGGAATGAGACCTACTTAAGAGTATTTTGGTAAAGATTTTTAGGTGATTCAAAAGTGAAACATGGGCTTTAGAAGATAGATCAATTGCTGAAACCACGTGTTTTACCTTTGCCTCTAGATTAAAGCAGGAGTTAAATTGAAGAAGTTTCGATTGCCTTTCTGCTTCTAAGGCATAAACAAAATTAAAAGGTATTTTACAAAGATAATAAAGTACTTCATTGCAACAATATGGCAACAGTCATGTGCTTGAAGATTAACATATAATCCACTACTTAAGAGACATTTTAAAGTTAATTATGAAGGCCACTTCAAAGAGATATGAAGAAGCAAGTTAGTACATGGATTTAACAACCAACACTAAAGAAAACGAATTCGTAGTTTCCAAATCAACAAATTATCTATGTGACTGCTTTCATAAGAGCTTTTAATTAGGATATTTATATTTTAATTAAAACATATAGAGGAGTGTCACTGTATAACTTTTGGGAGGTGAGATTATCTTTCATGACTATGGACAACAGTAACAACAATAACAACCACACATACACACACACACACACACACACACACACACACACACACACACTCTTAAATTGCAGATCACATGTCATTCCATCAGCAAAATTCTAAATTTTAAAGCAGATTGCTGATACTCAGTTCCATGTTGCTTATTTAGTTAGTTGAAAAGAAATTAATCTTTTCCAGAGTCAAATAAATTGCTATAAAGGCAGTGATTCCTTCTAAAATTAGTGTCTTGCACATTTGGTGTATATAATCACAAACATTTCTGACATCTTCCATGGATAGAAACTATGTAAGATGCAAAGCAGAGAAATATATGGCTGCTACTTCCAATAGCAAACAATAGTTTGTAGAAGAGTTGGAGCAGGGCATTTCACACATGGGAAACTGATCAAGAACACAGCATCCTAGAAATTAAGAGCACTGAAGGTCTTATCATGGTGTCATTATTTATTAGCCTCATAATCTTGGCCAAGTTCATGATAAAAATGTAGAGAACACAATAATCACTCCCTCCTGATTTTTTTTTTTTTTACAGTTTGAGCTATGTGTTCATGAACGTCTCATAAGGTATAATTTACTAAATATAAATGTGTTCTGTGAAAGACTAAAGGTCAAATAGGTTGAGAAAACACTGTATATATTTATTCCCATGTTAGAGATTTACAATTTATGTTAGTATATTTAAATACCTGAGAAATGCAGCCGTCAAAAAACTTGTTCAACTTTGTTTAACCTGTTTCCAAAATTGATTCATCCTTCATTTTCATATTTGTTAATATACATAAATAGTATTCTTCAGAAGAAACTGAATAACTTGACATTTGGAAATCAGTAGAACCATAGTATTTATTGTTTAAAAAAACGAAAAAAAATGCCGGGCTTGGTGGCTCAGCCTGTAATCCCGCGCCTGAGTGGATTGCCTGAGCCCGCGGGTTCGAGACCCGCCTGGGCAAGCGAGACCTCATCTCTACAATAAATCAAAAAATTAGCCGGGCGTGGTTGCGTACGCCTGTAGTTCCAGCTACTTGGAAGGCTGAGGCGGAAGGATCACCAGAGCCCAGTGGGTCGAGGCTGCGGTGGCCGGGAGCGGCCACTGCACTCCAGTCTGGGCGACAGATTGAGACTCCAACTCAAAAAAAAAAAAAAAAAAAAACGAAAAAAAAACCCTTTAAGCAAATTAAAATAAGCAGAGTTTATTAGTACAAAGAATGTTTCATGAATTGAGTAGCTCCCTAAAGAGGTGATAGAGAAAGCTCAGCCCGGCAGTGCCAGAACTGCACTTTTATAGGCTGGACACAAAGACAAAGTAAAGAAATCACTTTACTGGCTGCAGCTAGACATTTGCCCTATTTGGTTATGGTATGACAAGTTGGCTGCCTGTGATTGGTTGAAATCCAGATGCTTAATGATTGGTTGAAACTTGGCTGTTTGTTATACTCCTGTATTACCTTTCACTGTGTTTACATACTGTTAGGTTGCAGTTTGCTAAGGGATTTAAGGTATGGGAACAACCTTCAGCCAAATTTACCTCAATTTAACATTATATAAGAAAATATCAAAATATTAACAGAAAATGAAGGGGGGAGAATCCTGTGGATGAGACTGACAAGGATAGTTTATAGAGGATTTAGATATGAGAGTGTGTTAATTAGTTATCTAATATTAAAACTATTTATCAAGTACTTTATAAATATTTACCAAGAATATGCAAGATGGAGGAAGGTTTTAAGCATTGTGGGTTTATAGGACTTAATATCAGTTAATTTAGGATCTAGAATATGAGATAAGACAAAAATATAATACAAAGTGGCAAGGGGAGAATATGCTAAAAAATTAAATACCATGGGAAATCACTTGGTAGAATTCCAGAAGCAGAATTGCATGTGTAAATGGGAAATATCTATATATACATTAAATTGTCCTTACTTTAAATTAAGCTTACAATTTGTTCTGTAAATTAGATTTATTAATCTATCAAATTATGTGTGACACAGTAAGTTTTGGTAATTGACTATACTGCCTAAGTGTGTTCTAAATTTGAAGTACATTCTCATCCTCAGTCAGTATCCAGTTTCAAAAAAATATACTGAGTAATATCCATAAAAATGTAATTACCACATTTCCAATTATGATTATTGAGATGTTAGAGCTTTATAGATATTAGTTATTCCTTTTATTTAGATTTTATGCTATTAAACCATGTTTCTATATTTGCTCAGAGAATTCTATTCTCTTCATATATGAATCTAATTTTAATTAATTAAATGCATACAACAAAAGATAAAATTTAGTGTAATATAACTTCTGTTGTGCATCTAGAAAATTAATTTAAAACAACTTAATTAAATTATTTAAAAGTTAATTTTTATAAGCTAAAATAGTCATTTGGGTCTACATCTCACACTCAATACACAAAATACACAATATTGTCAATTTTAGGTCTACCTCATACTAATTAGCAATTTCTAAGTTTTTAAACATAGCACAGATTATCATTGTCATTATTATCACATCTTATTATACTCTTACAGAAAACCTTAGTAGGTGAATGTATGATTTCTTCCATACTAAAACAGTGGCTCTCTTCTCTCCCTTTAAGATTAAGTCACCGAGGATGCCAATCTTTATATATAGCATGTTTACCAGATTGATACTTGTAGCTTTGAATTTCACTCTCTAAAGTTAGTGATTGCCTTCTTGTGAAGGCTACTGAGTGAATGAATGTTAAAGCTATGGAGGCAGAACACTTAGGTTCCAATCACAGATAATATGTGAGCGCTGAAATAATAGTTGCACCTGTTTAAATTTCTGACTATTCACACCCAGTCTGCAAATATGTTCCCCTTATAAACTAACCAGAGTTAAGAATTTTAAAAAGGATATAATAGCATAATCCTTGATTTTTACAGCAAAATGGTGATGGTAATCTGTGTTTTCTACATATTTGAGGTATTGCTTTTGCATGATTTTTGACAGGAAAAGAGAAAGACCAAAGGACTTCCACTTGGGTATTTGTATTGCAATAGCTCTATGAGGTAACACTAGCCACTATACATGTCAAAATTTTCAGCTTTACATAGTAAGCATTTATTTCTCACTCGTATCACAGTGCAGTGTGATATGAAAAGAAAATCAGATAGCTTTCTTCTAAGAAAGTCTAGGACTTGAGTTTATTTTTTGTTTTTTTGTTTTTTTTTGTGTGACCCCACTCCATTGTACCAAAGGTTTTTATGGCTCAGAACCTGACATAGAATACTCATATTTTCTTGCCCAGAATGCAGTCCTATGACCAAAGTCACCTACAAGACAAATGTAGTCCAGCTGTGTACTCAGGAATTAAAGAGAATCTCAAACAGGAAGAATTACCAAAGATGGATTTAGAGCTCAATAGGGCTATCGGAGAGCTTAACAAGCCAAATTTCCATTTTATCAACTGATCTCCTTTAATTTCAACTGGCATCAATGTGTTAGCATGGAACTATATTTCAAAAATTCCTGAATACTTAGTCTAGATCTTTCCCTTTCCCAAGTAAAAAATAATCTTGTTAAGTAGTTATAGATCCCTTTGGGATATATAGAAGAAAGTATCACCAAATGTCCACATTTTTAGTATGTTATTAATATTTCATTAGTATTCCTCAACCCACCTGTCATTTAAGGAGCCTTGGTCTATAAACTGACTTACGTTAATACTTTTATGGTCTTTTGCGGTGTCTCCTGCTGCTCAGATATGGGTGTATGAGAATTTAACCATTTAAAACCTAGCAACTCCATGGTTAATCCATAACCAAAAATGCCTTTAGGTGAGATCATTCTATGCTGACCCTGGTGTCTATTATGGTAATCATACATATTTTATCTCTGGTGATTAAGTGAGTCTTCTAGATCTCTGATACTTTGGGATCCTTTCCTTCCCACTAAAATCATTTCAAAATCAGCACTGGTCATCACTTAAGTACTTTATAATTTCTGGAGATCTAATATAGAACAATGTGACAACAGTTAGCAATATTGAATAATATACCTTATATACTTATTTGCTAATAGGGTAGATCTCAATTGTTCTCACCACAAAAAGAAAAGAAATTGATAAAAATGTAAAATGGTGGATATGTTAATTAGCTTGATTGCAGTGAATATTTCATAATGTATACATACCATCAGACTGTACACTTGAAATATATATATACAAATTTTATTTGTCAACTATACTTCAATAAAGATAGAATAATTTGTTTTATAAAATGTACTGCTCCAAGATGGCAGATTAGAGGTTTTGTTAGTGCATCTCATTCACTTCGAAACTGCAAAATAGTGTGTAGAAATTCACACTGTAAACTTTTATTCAAGAAGCAACATAAGAGTTTAATATACAATCAAAAGAAACTTTGGATACTTTGAAAAATTCAACAAGCCACAGCCCATGCTTGGGGTTTTGGTAGAAAATTGTGAGTGCATCCCTGCTGGGAAGCCAGGAACTGTAGGTCACTGGGGGATCTCCTTGACACTATCAAGTGCTGATTCTGACTTCGAGAGTAGTGGAGAGACTGGTGAGAAGGAATGGCATTGACAAGCGCTTTGCATATCCTCCCAGACCCTAGTACCCATAGAAGACAGCCATTTCCGATCCTAACTCACAGGTGATTGCGTGAAAATCTGCCGGCCGTCACTGATTTAGTGAATATCCGAACCAAGTTTGCAATCTAAACTTTAGTGGAGAGGAAACTACTCATGGCCAGAACTGAGAGGTGAGTGTGGCACGTATAGGCCCAAGCTCAGGGTATGAGAATTAGGTGTCCCCTTCCTGAGACGAGACTGGGAGGGGTGTGACTGGGAGCCATAGTTTTTGCCCTGGGCAGGTCGTTTTTTTGTCCTGGGGCAGTTTTGCCATATGAGGACAGGCTGTTTGTGACTCGGCTGACTGTTTCAGTTTCCATCTAATGGTGGGCTGAAGGAAGGAACCCTGCTGGTTAGAGTATGAGAGCGAGGTGAGTCTGACTGCCTCTTGCCAGGATGTGGAGCCTGAGATGACTCTTTTTCCCCATGCTGACTCTTTGGAGGTGTAGAGGTTACTCCGCCCTTCCCTGGAACATTGCCCTATTGGCCCAAGAACTGCCTCCTGACAAGTCTGGGGCTGATGCTTGCATCCTCTGTTGGAGAGCCTGAACGTGGGTTTGCTGGATCCATTCCATCTAGCTTTACCTCCCCCTTACTCCCACCCCTCTCTTAAGAGGCAGAACAGGAAGCCAGGGCCCCTGGGAATTCCAAGTCCCAGAGGATCTCCTGGGGCGTTAGAGTACTTCTTCTGGTTAGCAAACTTCAAGCATAAACCCTTCTGCCATCATCACAGCTGGCTCTCACCTTCAATCACCTACTGTATAGGAAGTAAAACACACAGCCCATTACAATATCTGCTGACACAACTGCAAAGCACTTGGGAGAAGACAAGCTTTGTGAAACCTCTTCTACCCTCATGACCCACACGACCATGGCTATTCAGGAGATTTTAGGCTCACTCACTCACCTGGTACATTGCTACTATAAATGACATTTGAGAAAGTTAAAAACACCAAAAACTATCTACAACCAAGGAATTTATACAGATCTTTGCTTTGCTACTGAAAGCACCCAGAGGCAAAGTCAAATAGCCCTACTCAAAAAACATTATTGTCACATCTCAGAGACTGAGGAGAAGGCCTGCCCACTTCTTACTTGTGAAAGTAGATTCACAAATAAGAAGTAGCAGTTTCTCCAGGTGAGAAACAATCAGTGTAACAATTCTGGTAGTATGAGAAAACCAGGTGTTATGACACCCTTCAAAGGATAAAACTAACTCTCTAGTAAAAGATCCTAACCAAAATAAAATATTTGAAATACCAGATAAATAATTTGAAGTACAGATTTTAAAGAAGTTCAGTGAGATCCAAAATAAATCTGAAAATCAGTACAAAATAATTAGACAACCACTTTAGGATATATATAATACATTTATCAAGATGATGGATATAAAAAATTCTAGAAATAAATATTTATTGAAAGAATTAGAAAATACAGTCGTAAGATTCAAGAATAAACTAGACCAAGAAGTAGAAAAAAAAAATCTCAGAATTTGGAGACATGTCTCTCAAATTAATCCAATCGCAGAAAAATAAAACAAGAAAAAATAAACAAAGCCTTTAAGAAGCACAGGACTATGCAAAATGTTTTAACCTGTAATTCATAGGCATTCCTGAGAAATAAGAAGAATTAAAAAGTTTAGAAAACCTATTTTTGGAAGTAACAAAAAAAAATTTCCCTAGTCTAGCAAGAGATCTAGATTTATAGAGGTAAGGGGTTCAAGAAACTCCAGGAAAATATATTGCAAGAAGGACCTCATCACAACGTATAGTCGTCAAACATCATCACATCATACAGTCATCAATTTTTTTTCTGTGAAGGAAAATAGTTATAAAGTCAGCAGAGAAAATCATCTAGTCATCTATAAAGAAAACTTCATCAGACTAACCAGCAGACTTCTCAGCAAAAACCTTACAAACCAGAGGAGATTGGGATTCTATTTTCAAATGCTTAAAGAAAAATACTGGAAACCCTGAATTTTGTATCTTGCTAGAATAAGCTTCATAAATGAAGTCAAAATAAAGTCTTCCCCAAGTAAGCAAATGCTGAGAGAATTCATTAACATTATACAACTGTATAAGAAATGCTCAAAGAGTTCTTAATATGAAAACTAAAGGTTAATACTCATCATCATAAAAACCCATGAAAGTATAAAACTCAAAATTATTTTAAACCAATTTCACCAAAAAAGAAGTATAAGCCAGATATGGTGGCTCATTCTTGTAATCCCAGCACTTTGGGATGCTGAGGTGTAGGATGACCTGAGCCCAGGGGTTTGAGACCAGCCTGGGTAACATAGTTAGACCATGTCTCTACAAGAAAAAAAAAAAAAAATAGCCAGGTGTGGTGGCATGCACCTGTAGTTCCAGTTACTTGGGAAGCGGAGGCAGGAAAATCACTTGAGTCCTGGAGTTTGAGACCAGCCTGGGTAACATAGTAAGGCCTTGCCTCAATAGATAAATGAAGGAATGAATAAACAAACAAACAAATAAATAAAATTAGCTAGATGTAGTGATATGCACCTGTAGTTCCAGCTACTTGGGAGGCAGGAGGATCACTTGAGCCCAAGAGGTTGAGGCTGTGATGAACCATGATTGTCTCACGGCAATCAAGTCTGGGTAACAGAATGAGATGCCAAATCAAAACAAATAAATAAATATAAGGAAGAGAAAAAAAGCACATAGCAACATGACACAGCCCAACTAAACCCACAAAGACAGAGATAAGAAAAAAATAATCTACAAAACAACTATATAATTAACATTATGACAGCAACAAAACCTCACATATCAATATTAACCTTGATTGTAAATGGATTAAATGTTCCACTTTAAATATATAAATTGACAGAATGAATTTTTAAAAATGATCCAAATATATGCTGCTTACAATAATTTACCTTACTTATGAACACATTTATATACTGAAGATTAAAGAGTGGAAAAGGTATTGCATGCAAACAGAAACCAAACCAAGGAGTAGCTATCCTTATATCAGATGAAACAGACTTTAAGTCAACAACTGTAAAAGAAAAAAAAAAGACAAAACTGTCATTATATAATGATAAAGGAATCAATTCAACAGGGAGATATAACAACCTTAAATACATACCCCAAACCAGAGCACCCAGATTAATAAAACAAACATTACTAGGCCTAAGAAAAGATATAGACAGCAATATAATAGTGGTGAGATACTTCAATACCACACTGACAACCCTAGACAGATTATCAAGGCAATCAACAAAGAAACACCAGAATTAAATTGGACATTAGATCAAATGGACCTAAAAGACATTTACAGAACACTCTGTCCTACTACTGCAGAATATACATTCTTCTCTAAGTTCATGAAACATTTTTCAAGACAACCATATATATAGGTCATGACACATGTTTCAATAAGGAACTTTTGAAACTATACAAATACATGTAAATTAAACAATATGCTCCTGAATGATCCTAGGGTCATTGATAAATTTTAGACATTTAAAAAAAAAAAGAATTGGAATGAATAAAAATAGGCAAACATCATACCAAATCCTCTGGGATACAGCAATATCAATGTGAAGAGGGAAGTTTATTGCATTAAATGCCTACATAAAAAATATATATTACAAATTACACCCTTTAACCCACTTCAAGTATCTAGTAAAACAAGAACAAATCAAACCCAGAGCTAGCATAAAAAAGAAATTAAATTAAATTTAGCAAAACTAAATTAAATAAAAACAAAATTAAATTAAAATTGAAAAAATAATGCAAAAGATAAATGAAAGGAAATGTTGATTCTTTGCAAAGATAAAGAAAATCAATCAACTACTAGCTACAATAAAAAGAGAGAAAGGAGATTCAAATAAATATAATTAAAACTGAAAAACAAAATATTACAATGAACATCACAGAAATACTAAAGATTATCAGAAACTACTATAATCAACTTTATGCTTGCACAGGAGAAAACCCACAGGAAATGGAACAATTCCAGAAAAAAATGCAACCTTCCAAGAATAACCCAGGTAAAAAATAAAAGTACTGAATAGAACGATAATGAATACTGAGATTGACACATTAATTTAGAAAAATATTCCAAGAAAAAAGAAAATCCCTGCCTCAGATGGATTCACAGCTGATGTCAATCCCACTGGAAATGTTCCAAAAATCAAAGAGGAGGGAGTCCCCTTTAACTCATTATGAAGCCAGTATTACTCTATTAACAAAGCCAGACAAGGACATAACAAGAAAAGAAAACTACAGATCAATGTTTTTGATGAATAAAAATAAAAATTCAATCTTCAGTAAAATACTAGCAAACTGAATCCAACAACAGCACGTCAAAAAGTAATACAGTAGGATTTATTCCAAGGATGCGAAAATGACTCAATCAATGTGTGATTCACCACGTAAACACAATGAAAAACAAAACTAAATGATCACTCAGTAGACTTAGAAAAAACATTTGCAAGCGGGATTCAGTGGCTCAGCCTGTAATCCCACTTTGGGAGGCTGAGGTGAGTGGATTGCCTGAGCCCGTGGGTTCGAGACCTGCCTGGGCAACTTGGCGAGACCTCATCTCTACAATTAATCAAAAATTAGCCGGGCGTGGTAGTGCACGCCTGTAGTTCCAGCTACTTGGAAGGCTGAGGCGGAAGGATTGCTGGAGCCCAGCAGGTTGAGACTGCGGTGGCCAGGAGCGGCCACTGCACTCCAGTCTGGGCGACAGAGTGAGACTCCAACTCAAAAAAAAGAAAAAAGAAAAAAAAAAAAGCATTTGTCAATATTAAGCATTCCTTAATAATAAAAACTCTCAACAAACTTGACATAAAAGAGACATATCTCAAAATAATAAAAGCCTTGTATGACAAACCTACAGTCAACATCTTGCTGAATGAAGGAAACGCTGAAAGCATTCTCTCCTAAGATCTGAAACAAAACAGAATGCCCAATTTCACTACTTCTAGTTAACATAGTACTGGATGTCCTAAACAGAGCAATCAGGCAAGAGATATAAATAAAAGTCATCCATATTGGAAATGAGAAAGTCAACTTATCGCTGTTAGCCAATGACACAATCTTATAACTAGAAAAGCCTTAACACTCTTTCAAAAGACTTCTATATTTGATAAATGTCTTCAATAAAGTCTCTGTGTACAAAATCAGTGTGCAAAACCCGTAGCATTTTAATAACCAATAGCAATAATCTAAGACCAAATCAGGAATTATATTTTATATATAACAGCTACAAAAAATAAAGTACCTAGGAATATACTTACCAAGAAGATGAGAAATTTCCACAAGAAGAATTAAAAAACACTGATAAAAGTAATTTTAGATGATACAAAGTAAAAAAATACTATCTCATTGAAATAATTAATATAATTAAAATAATCATGCTGCCCAAAGCAATCTATTGATTCAATGCAATTTTTATCAAAATACCAAAGCCAATTTTTGCAGAATTATGAAAAAAATCCTAAAATTCATGTGGAACCAATAAAGAGCCTGAAGAGCTGAATCAATCCTAAGTAAAAAGAACAAAGCTGAAGGCATCACATTACCTAACTTCAATATACTGTAGAGCAATAGTAACCAAAACAGCTTAGTACTTATATAAAAATAGACACACTGATCAATTGAACAGAATAAAGAATCCAGAAATAAAGCCAATGGATCTTTGACAAAGTTGACAAAAACATACACCAGGGAAATGAGACTCTATTCAATGTTTCTGGGGAAAATTGGACTATCATTTGCAGAAAGATAAAACTGGATGCGTATCTCTCACCATATACAAGAAAGAACTTGAGATGGATTAAAAAATGTAAAACTTGAAACTGTAAAAATATTAGGAAAAAACCTATGAAAAATTTTTATTCTAGATATTAGTCTGGGCAAAAAAATTCATGACTAAGACAAAAACATTAAAAATAGACAAATGGGATGTAATTAAACTGAAAACTTTTGCACAGCAAATAAATAATCAACAGGATGAACAGACAACTTGCAGAGTGGAAAAAATATTTGCAGAATATGCATCCGACAAAAGACTGATATTTAAAATCTATAAAGAACTCAACTCAACAACAACAACAACAAAAATCCTCCAAATAGTCCCATTAAAGAAGGATCACTGCAAGGCACTGTGAACACTCCCACAGGATCATTCTTCTTAGCAGTGTGCGCCACCAGATGGACACTTGCCACTGCCACCCTGGCATAGCCACTGCTGGACGCCTATTCTCCCATAGAGCTGGACTCTGCTCTTCCTAGATTCTTAATTTAATGCCACTGGAACCTCCATTTCTTTTCAGCTGTCATGAGCAAAATTCTGCTCGACCCTCTATCCTTTCCATTCTTCAAGGGGTGAACAGCTTGCTGGGAGTCCCTCGTCTGTTTTGTCCATATTTTATCTGCCATAACGGGGAAAGGCCTTAACTGTTTCTTTTTAGCTTTCTAAAGGAGAGAAGTTTTGTCTCCCATATCTTTTGAGAAATTAACCATCTAAAAATAACATTTTAGGTACAAGGCACCTAAAACTACAACTGTCCACTAAAAACGAGTATGTACACACTGCTGTTAGGCCTGAGGTAAGTAATGATCCAAAATACTTTATCTTTGTCGCTGAAAAATAATGCTTTCCCTTACTTCGAATTCATCAGACACTTTCTGGTGAACTCTTCATCATATCCATCACTTTCTTATTTTTTATAAATTATTTTTTCACCATATTACAAAATAAAATTCATTTGTTTATTTTTCTCTATTTCTTTTCTTTATATTATAAGATGCAGGAGAACAGTCATGTGTTTTATTTTGCTTAGTGTTTTATTCCCAGTACCTAGATCAATCTCTGACATTCAATAAATATTAAATGAACAAAACAATGCTATTACTTGTACATGTGTTAACTCAAACATGTAGAATGCCACCAACAGGAAGAGATAATAACATGTTTATTGAATTTCCACATTTTAACTTTGTTAAAGCATTATGTATATATTTGTAAGCTTTTCCTTTTTGAGTAGTTATTATTAGCAAATTAAATATGCAGATTTCATAGATTTGCTTGAATTTTACCTATCATGTATAACCTGAACTGATGTTTGCTCACCTAATATTAACTAACATGATTTACGTTCTAATATAAATTATTAGCCAGCATATTGCCACAAATGGTACGATTCTGGAGTAATGCAGTGTCACTTCTCCCTTCTCATTAAAGCTTTATAACTTTCCTTCTTGTGTTCTTCTCAACTATCGAATATTGTCTGAAGAGTATTTGTGTTGCCTTGTACAGTCAGTTCTCCTATAACATTTGTTTTAGAAAACACCATTTTTTTCTTTATGATTTAGGTAGTAAGGAACAATTTGAGCATACCACAAATTTTGTATTTCCTTTTTAAAGGTGTTTTAGATGAGTTCAGAAGACTGCAACCAGCTTAATGAAGCCAAAGAGGAATACACCACACACACACACACACACACACACACACACACACACACACACACGTCTATCTGCTACCTCACTATATGTTTTATCTGATGTTACAACTTCCCATATTATGGCAGATAATTTTCTATTCACCATTTCATAATAACTCATAAGCTGCCACTGTTTGACACCCAGTTCCATAAAAAAATTGCAGATCTTTTTCAGTCGTGTCATATTTATTGTTATATTTATAGATAATTTAACCACTTAATATATAAAGGGTGATATGTTTCTATAAGGATTCTATCTTTTCTTTAACGTGTCACTGACACATAGCATTTTTGATATTGTTCCCCTGACTCCATTTTTCTTGTAGTTGTGTGTTTTATTGTATAATTTTGTACAGCATTAAAAAAAAAAGCCTGTGTTGTGTTAAAGCACAACTAGCTATAGCACATTGGTATTATAATTGCTCTGTTTTTTGTCCCGGAGTCCTTTAACATAGCAAGGACTGGAAGTTCCAGAAGCAAACATTGAGACATAGTTGGGGTGCAGCATGTTTTCAGGGACCAACACGTACAAAAGGAAGGAGGAGGAAGTAGGAATGGGACAAGGACCTCAACAAACCATAGTATGAGTTCAACAAATCTTTGGAAGAGAATTTTGGAAGAAGTATTGCTTGTTAGAGTGTCCCTGTTGAGATGAAATGGCCAGGTCTTTATAGCCCCGCTTTACTCAGAACCAGGTTGTGGTGGAAAGGGTATGGCCTCAGGCAAGGTGTCTCTCTACAGCTGAGGCATGTCCCAAAGGGGCCAACAAAGGGGGATTGTCTGCGGACCACAGTCCCTACATTTGAGTGCACACTCAGACCTTTCTAGAAGAGAAATATAGCTCAGATATATCATAATATGGACATTTCTGTTGCCATCTCGTGGTATCATTTACGTTACTTTTAAAAACTTTTATTTTTGAAATATTTTAGATATATGATATGTTGCAAAATAGTACACTTCACTCCCCTTCCCCTAATGTTAACACCTAATACAACTCCCAAACAATAATTATAACAGGATATTAACAATGATATAATACTATTGACTAGTCTACAAACCTTATTCAAATTTCATCAGTTCCAGTCATTTATTTTTTTCTGGAAGGAATCCAACTCAAGATCCCATATTGAATTTACTTGTCATGAGTTACATTTTATTTTTTGCGTATGTACCTCATACATAAAGCAAGTATCTTTTACTTTATGCTTGGCACATATGATTACTAGGCAATAATAATTGTGTACTGAATAAGCTCTGCAAATATTTTAAGAACAAGTCTTTGTTTAATTCAGATTCCTAGTATTATACCCACAAGTATTGAATATTGAACTATATAAATTGTGTAACTTAATGAAATAAGTACATAAAACAAGTAAAATGGTAGCCAGTTTTTAAAAAGTTACACTTAAAAAAAAAACACCTTTTAAAAAAGCTACATTTGAAACAAGTAGAGAGTATGAATATTAGAAATGATAAGGAAAACATCAGAAATACCTTAGGAAGATGATTTTTAATCCTATTTTGAAATGTGTGATTGGTATGGGATTAAAAGAGAAGGAGGTGATTTTTTTTCAGCAGTATAAAGTCACAGAAGTATAAGACCAGCATATGAGTGCAAAGGTGGGTAGGCCAGAAAATAAGATATTTCTTTCTTTTTTTGAATCAGGCAGAGAAAATCTTTTAAAGATCCTCATCCAAACAAACAGATTTTGAACGATGAATTTAGTGCCTCATCTTATGTAAATTTTGCATAATAGAAGTTTGCTGCTTGCTCTATTTCTTCCATCTATTTGTTTATTCATTCATATTTTAGATGTCTAAGAAGCCCATAATCATAAACAAATTTCTTACTGGGGTAAAGAGAAATAGATTTGGAAATAATAATTCAGGTGAAATATAAATTTTTTTTAGTCATATGGCTACTATAAGATAATATACAGTTTAAAGCACAACTTACCTGGGTAATTAGTTTGAGAGATCGTTGCATTATTCAGCTATTGATTTCTAGAATATATTCATGATGGCAGTTGTCTTTTGAAGAGGGGGTGCACAATTGTCAGTTGCTCTCCTTTTGTTTTACCAAACACATAGGAATATTTTAATTTTTGCACTAGAAGTCACAATTTGTTATCTTACTATGTGCAAACTTTTTGATAATGTTAAATTTTGGATTTTGCTTCAGAGTGTTTGGAAAGCTTTGTCTTTGTCTAGAGTGTGAAGGCTGTAATGGAGTGTGATTTTTAACTTAAGCTGGGTATTACCTTGTGTGAAAGGAATTAGCACACAGTGCAGAAAGGGACTGAGCACTTAATGCAGCTACTTTCCTTCTCCTGAGACTTTAATTCTCCCTCAAATGATCAGTTGAGCAGGCAGCCTCCAAGGACTAATAAGCATAATACTCAATGGTTTTTGTTTTTCTTTTTCTTCCTGACTTTGAAAGCCTATAGCACAGCTTGTACAAACAGCAAAATAATGTTAGAATGTTGGCATTAAAAATATTAGATCAATATATCTTCATCTTTTAATAATGAAAACACTTTTGGTACTAGAAGACACTTTGAAAACCATGTTTTTTTTAAATGGTAATATTTATGAGGAAAATTTAGATGCATATGAGGTTGTGTTACAGTTCTCTTGGCTTACACTAAAATACTGGTGAATATGCTTGATTTAGGCATATTGTGTGGCATTTTTACTTAATCTTCTTATTTGGTCTGCTGACATATTAATACGTGTAAATCAAACTCCTCATTATCTCTTCCAAAACTGGTCTCCCTGTCTGCATTCTCAGTCTCTATCAGTGGAATCATAATCTGTGTGGTTGCTCAGATCAAATTCACAGTATTGGGACCTCCCAGTGGGTCACATTAGACAGAGAGCTTGTATGCTGCACTTGTGTCCAATCTGACAATGATCACTCTGCACTTTAAAAGGTGTTTCCTGTAGAATTTAGCATGTCTATCACAGTGCTAGATCTTAGATCATTATCTGGCATGAAATAAACAATACATGGCTGGGGAATGATTGCAGGATTAAATGAGTGGAATGATTTTTTTTTCTGTCTCTCATGTTATTGCAGTTTTACTGGGGCTGCACTGCCAGCCTGAAACCCACATGGGGCCCAAGGGCTCAATGGCTTTGCAGAGGAAAATGCAGTGGTGCCCAAGAACTTGGGGATGCTGACAGCCCTGGAGGAGTGTTCCAGAACATAATGGTCTCCATACTTTAGGGACTTTAAGGACTGAATAAGAAATGATAATCTTGATAGAATAGAAATTGATTGTAAGATCGTGAAAGAGACTTGACTCCCTTCCATATAAGACTATATGATGGGGGACCAGAAAATATGGATATATCTTGCTGGAGGATGGGCCCTGTGTAGTACACTCAAAATTTGTTCCTCTGGATCAAATGGTCAACCAAAGTTTTTACCTGGAATTTTTGAGAAGGTTGTGTCATAATTTGTGGAAGAAACATCTGAGTTGTGGCAAACTGGTGACTGGTTCTTACACCATGACAACACACCTGCCCACACTACACTGATTGTTCAGCAGTTTTTGACTAAAAATGACATGACTCCCAAGCCAAACCCTCCCTATTCACCCAATCTTACAAGGAGTGACTTTTCGTTTGTTTGTTGGTTTCCCCTAATGAAAAAGTCCTCAAAGGGAAATGTTTTGCTGATGTGGAAGATGTGAAACAAAAAACGAAAGAAGCACCTTTTAGCACCAAAATTGACGGGCTTAAAAACTGTTTTGAGCAGTGGAAAAAGTGTCTCAACAGGTATATTGTATCAAACAGAGAGTATTTTAAAGGTGACTGAAGTTTAAACACGTAAAAATAAATACATAATTTTTGATAAGTAAATTCCAATTTGGGGGAAATCTCCCCTTCTAAAATCTATGAAGGAAAGGACTTTTTTCACCACACTTTTTTCACTTCAGTGTCTGACATATAGACTTTATTAATACAAGTTTGTTGCATGCATACATGAATAAGTGGATAAGCAAAATAACTGATTATGTGGTGATAAACTTATATATTGATGTTAAGCTAGAGATGCCACCATGGCTCTCAAAATTAACTGAATGCTTCTAAAATATATAGGAGATAGGAATCCATCTTATTTTATAGGTAAGCCTATAGACCTATGGTACAAGAGGCAAGAAGAAACCTTTTGGAAAATACCAATCACAGAACTTGGGAGAATACCTTAACTGAGTTTTCAGTCCAGGAGTAGAGTTAGTGAAAATCCAGACTGACTGCTATTGGCCAGGGAAAACCTGAGTGCAGGGATACAGTACCATTAGATTTGTGTCCACAATTGGCAGCTACAGTCATTTGTGTGTTACTCCAAGTTTGTATCTGAGAATACTGATGTGACTAGGAAGTTTGGAACACAAATTTAGGCCAAGTATTATGTTCAAATTTGTATTATTATCATATATTTCTATGTGTTGCCTTCACTTCTACATCTAAATTATCATTTGATGTGATAAATTTGCTCAATTGCTGAGCTAGTTATAAAATTCTTAACAAGTCTTTTTTTTTTAACTAGTGGAGACATTCCTAATGCTTTATTAATCATATGGTATAACTTTTGATCTATGTTAATAATAATGACAAGAATAATACTGTCTCACATTTCTGAGCACTTACTATATACCAGATGCCACTCTAAATATTTACATATACTAATTTAAAGTTTCATAATGACTCTATAATTAGTTACTATTACAATTTTGACTTTTTTACCTGCTAGGAAACTAAGGCAGAGAAAGGTTAATTGACTTGCCAGCGTTCTTACAGCTAGTAAATATTGAAGTTAAACACTGACCCCAGGTTGCATGGTTCAAGGTCGATGGGCTTAATCACTGTTACAACTGTGTAGTTGACATAACACACACTTGCTGGGATTTTAAAAGAGTGTGAGTGTAAGATGAAGATAATGGCTAAATAGATAAATAAGTTTATTAAAGTAATAGGGATGAGCTGGAGAGGAGAACAAAATTGATAAATCAAAAAAGGTTTTCTAAAATTGGAAAGGTAAGAAACTGTATGCATTTGTTTTCCACCTATATTGAACAAGTACCATTTTTCAAACACTTTCCTTGGTGCTGAGATCACATTCCTATCAGTGGATGAAGTATATAAATGCAATTACCAACTAAAATATGTTTTATTGAAAAAACCATATTAATTATATAGATATTTCTGATAGCGAAAATTTATTTTTTTCTTTTCTTTTTATTTTAAATGTGTGGGGTACAATTCAGGGTTAGGTATACAACCCTTGTTGATGAGGTATGCCCCCCCTCCCCTTCCCTGGCAGTTTCCCACTACTGCCAATCCCTTTCTTATGGTATTACAATAGTTGTTCAAGGTCCACTTATGAGTGAGAACATGTGATACTTGGTTCTTTGTTTTTGTGATAGATCACTCAGTATTATAGACACTAAGTCCATCCAAGTTGCTGTGAAGTTCATAATTTTGTCCTTCTTTATGGCTATGTAATATCTCATCGTGTATATGTACCACATTTTATTAATCCAGTCCTCTTTTGATGTTTTTGCTATTGTGAATAATGCTACAACAAACATGCATGTGTGGGTATCTTTTTCATAGAGTGATTTGAGTTCCTCTGGGTATATTCCCAGTAGGAAATTTCTTACACATGATACACTTTTGGTTTGAAGACGTGGAACACCTCTGCATGGTGGCCAAGGAATCATGCCATCAGTTACAGTTCATCACAGCTTGCAGTGAGGAGCACAGTTGACTCATGATCTTTAGTTGCAACACCTTTGGATCTTCCAGCATTTTCATCCATCATGGAGGTTTCTCCAAGCCAAGAACTGTGCATGGAGACACATGCCAAGCCACTTCTGCCCAATGTGGGGCTCTTCCAAAGGACAGCCCATACTTGGGAATTCCCTTTGAGCTTGTCTGAGGTTTCCTCAGAGCTGCATTTTGGTCTGAAGCTCTCATATCTTGTTTCTCCCTGTCTCATTTCACATGTTTTATGCCTATATCTTGGTCTGGAGGCTCCTCTCCTTTCTTCTACTCCCTCTCCTCTCTCCTTTATCTTTCTTGGCATGCCACTCAATAAATATCTGGGATTTCTGATCCTATCATGAAGTCTGTTTCTCAAAGGCACCAACTGCCATGCTAGATGGATTCAGAAAGTCTTTTGCACCAAGGATTTAATTATCTTTCGTGCATACTTTTGTTTAAAAATAGGATCTTGCTTTTTCACCCATGCTGGAGTGCAGTGGCATATTCGTAGCTCACCGCAGCCTTAAACTCCTGGTTCAAGTGATCCTCCCTCTTCAGCCTCTTAAATAGCTGGGACTCCAGGCACAACACCAAGCCCAGCTACTTGATTTACTTTTGGTAGAGGCAGAGTTTCACTATATTGCTTAGGCTGATCTGAACCCCTTGCCTCAGGTGATCCTGCCTTGGCCTTCCAAAGTGCTAGGATTACAGGCATGAGCCTGCATGCCTAGCCTTATACATACTTTTCATGTGCCATTTAATTCAAGCAGAATTCTAATAGCATATTTGAATGTGTAAGATTATTAAACAGAAATTCATTGGTATGTTATTTTAGTCTTCTCTTTAAAGACAATGAAACGTCATATATATAAAGAAGAAAGTGCCTGTAAACAAGTCTTTTTTTAAACTTCTTTTTGACATTAAGCTTTTACCCAGAGATAGGCATCACAAATTCAAATATTTCAATTAAATTTATAAAAATATGTTTTTCTCCAGAGAACAGCATACATGTAATTTGAATACTAAGCTTTAAGATAACAAAAACTACAGCATAGAAATTGAAGTACCACTTGTTAGTCTTCATGCTTACAGAGTTCTGTTCTTTTACCATTTCTTCTTTAAAAAGAAAAAAAAAACTCATAGTCACTCTCAGCACTTCCTGTTTATGTGCCTCACCCATAGCCTAATTAAAACCTGATTAAGAAGCACACCTGCAGAGCTGCACCATCACTCTGTGGCTCTTAACCTTCGATATAGCCTGTTTTTATAATGGATTCTAAAACATACAACTCTGGCTGCCTACAGATGAAAGGAAGACAATCACTTTAAAAATAAATTTTATAAGCTATTTTATTTTTTTAATTAACAGTAATTTTTTTAGGCAATGATTATTGCTCATCTATATTTAAACAGTAGACATAACTTGGAACAATACACATCCCTTTAATTTCCTAGTTTCTCCTACTAACATATGATAAAATACTGTACCAAGCCTATCTAGCTAATTTGAACCCTCATCTCTGCTGCTTATTTCTACCAGAATTAATATTTCCTGTAACTATAATCTTTACTAACCAAGTGTAAGAGAATTATCAGTTTTTGTTTGTTTGTTTTTCAGACTCTTATGGGATTTTATTGATAAATAACATTCAAGATGACATAGGAAATTGAGAGAAAAAAATTGAAACTTAATTCAGTGGGAAAGTATTAAACAGAAATACATTAGAAGTTACAAATTTGTATCATATTACTAAGCTTTCTCATCAGTTTAGCACAGGAGTAACTCACATGTGTAGTAATGTGAGAAACTCAAGCAGATAAAGAAGGCTAATCAAACAAAAACAAAACCACTTATATCACAATTCTGATCAATCAACTTGTTATTTTCACAATCCTAGTTAGCATTCTATTTTTGCAGATCTTAAGTTATCCAACTTTCATATACTAGATAATTAAAAAATAGGCAAGAAGGATACATAAAATTATTTGCAAAATTATTAAACAATTGGCTAAAATATTAAAAAAATCAAAAGCAACCTAGAGAAGGTGTTGTTATACTATGACTTGTGGGCTAAATTCAAACTGCTGTCTATTTCTGTAAACAAACTTCTATGGAAACATAGACACGCCCATTTACTTATTTATCATTAGTAACTTCTTTCATACTAACATAGAAAAATTGAGTAGTTACAACACAAATCATCTGGCCCACAAAACTTAAAGTATTTATTCTAGGGCAATTTAGAAGAAAAGTTTGTTGAGCCCTACTCTAAAGAGAAGTCTAAGAATACAGTCCAATCATGGAAGGAGGACGTTTTCCTCACTTATGAAAAATTTGTGTAAATAATACCATGTCACCAATGTGAATACACATATCATCACTGGTTATATCAGAATAACATATGTAGGGTTTACTTTTTAAAATTGTTTACATAATTTTCATGCAATTCTAATACTTCTAAGATACATTCATTTGAATTAACTTGATTGTAAACATGAAACACATCACTTCTAGTTCGAATAGTGCAGCAAACCACCCTCGCCTTATAATAAAAATCAATCTTATGCCAGGACTTCTACAGTATTGAGACATTTTGTTTTATAAACTTGTGAATGGAGAGGTGAAATCTCATTCCAAATCCACTGCTCACTGATTACTGTGACCTTTTCTCACTGTGGCATGAGTAAAGGCAACCAATCATTTGTTTCTCTGCCACTTTTTCAGCTATAGGTAGACTCTACTAAGCCAAGTGAACTGAAAATGATAATGACACAGTGTGTAAGATAATGTTTCTGCTCTGTTAATGCAACTGAGAAGCTGTAATACTGATGATTTATCAGGATTTCTCCTTTTGTTTGTATTATAATTTTTTTAAAGAACAAAGTCTCACTTATCATCCCACTTGATACCTCCCTATCTCCAATAAAATTAGTGTGTATAACTCCCATATATTTATAATACTATATTCTATTGATGTATGTGCTGTTAATTTCACATTAATGGGATCATACTCAGTATGCATGTTCATAACTGGATTTTACACTGAACATTGTTTTCAATATTTATCTTTCCTAATGTATTTAAATATAATGTCTTCATTTTAACCTACACTAAAGTAGCCAATTTTAAGAATATACATAATTTTTAAATCTTTAGAAATTAAATCAAATCTTTTATTTTTATTTGTTTGATGTTGATAAGCCACTCTATGACTAAGTCACTGCATGTATTCATTTTTCTACTGAAGAGTTATTTTGTTTCATTTATGTACTATTACACGCATTGGCACAATGGATCAATGGATATCCTTACACATATCTTCCTTGTATGTGGCCACAAAAGTTTCTGTAAAGTATTCACATATGGTGTGTATGCTCTTGAAAATGATTCAGTACTACTGAATTACTTTTTCAAGTTATTGTCCCACCAGTACTGTATAAAACTTTCTTTCCCTAGAGTTTTTTCCAAAAATTTTCATTTCCCTCATTGTTAATAAAAATATTCTCCTTCTTCTTTTTTTTTTGAGTTGGAGTCTCACTCCGTTGCCCAGACTGGAGTGCATTGGCACGCTCCCGGCCACTGCAGCCTCGACCTGTTGGGCTCCGGCTATCCTTCCGCCTCAACCTTCCAAGGAGTGAAACTACAGGCACCCACTACCACGCCCGGCTAATTTTGGATTTATTATAGAGACAAGGTCTTGACAAGTTGCCCAGGTGAGTCTCGAACCCGCGGGTTCAGGCAATCCACTCGCCTCCGCCTCCCAAAGTGCTGGGATTACAAGCTGAGCCACCGAGCCTGGCCTAAAGATATTATTATTAATGTTGTCTGTTTATTCTCCATTATATGAATTGCCTTTTTATAACCTTTTAGTCATTTTTCTGTTGCACTGTCTTTATTCAACTGATAAAAGGACTAATTTATTATCAGTTATGTATGTATATACATACATGTGTAAATGGAGACATTTGGTCTCAGTCACAGGATAACAGGCAGTCCAATACTACAATCTATGAGTAAAGAGAATTTATAAATAATCCCTATATTCAGCCCAGCTTTCTATCTGGAGAAATCTCTTAATTGTGATTCAGAAGGGAAATATTCAAAGTGTGGTGATGCTTCTGAGCTGAGAATGGAGAGATCAGAATCTTGTCAGCTAAAGCATCTAAAATTTGCAATCATTAGAGAGTAGCTGAACAATAGGTATGGACCAGGAGAGGATGAAATCCAAGTCTGTGTGTGGGTTCTCTCAAAGCTTTGGCTGAAGGAAATATTGTGGGTTCTCCAGAGAAGATCATGTAACATTATCAGCTGATTCCAGGTTGAGAGGAGAATACAAAATAAACAGAAGTCAGTTAGTGCTAGCAGACATTTGAGTGCTCTAGCACAGCCAGAGTAGAGAGATCTTGTTAACATATGGGAATTTAATGGACATAGTATAATAAAAAAACTATGCCTTTGGAATAAGGCCCATATCTATAGTAAGGCCTACTTAAGAACCTCCCTAAATCTTAAAACATAGCCACAACAAGATGTGTGAGGCAGAAAGAATTTGAATCCAGACAAGTTAGAGGAGCTTGGACTTTATACAGATCCATCCTAACACAGCATAAAACTAAGCCTATATATATTTAAGAAAACCAGTCAGTAATTGCCTGGGTGGGGGGGGACCCAATCTGCAGAGAAAGAAAGCAGAGTGCAGTCTATATAATGTATTAATTATAATGTCCAAAATATAATAAAATGCTACATTTAAAAAAAATTAGACATTTGACTCAGTTTCTCCCAAAAATGTACATAATAGAAACAAATCCCATGATGGCCCCAATGTTAGGTTTTGTAGACAAATTTTAAAAGAGTAATATAAATACATTCAAGGACTTAAATAAAAATGTGATCTTAATGAGTAATCACATAGAAAACCTTAGCAGACAAGTAGAAATTATAAAGTGCAACAAAATGGAAATATTGGGCAAATGATGCAATAATGAAAGTGGAAAGTTTAAGGTAGGCTTATTAGTAGGCGGAAGTAGATCTTTTTTTAAATGGAAAGTTAGCTTTAATATAAATCAAAAGGTAGTATTCAATATGATAACTAGATATGTGTAACTTTCTAATCAGATAATTCTTTCAGAAGAAAGGAGAATAACAAAATAAAAAACAAAACAGTGCCATAATAGTGACCTGCAAGCCCTAATTACAAGTAATTACATTAAATATATGTGGACTAAACATTTCAATTTTAAATCAGAGATTGTCAGAAAATTAAAAGACAAAACACAACTATATGACATGTATTATAGATGTGCTTTAAATAGAGAGTTGGAAGTAAAAGGAAGAAAAAATATACCATGCAAATGATCAACATGAGAAAGGAGGTGTGGCTATATTAATATCAGTCAAGGTAGTGTTCCAGATAAGAAATAATTAAGAATATTTCACTTGCTAAAAAAAAATTCATCAAAAGACCTAACACTCCTAGATTAAAATGTAGTAACTATATAACAAGATATGTGAAATCAAATTTATGAGACATCCTCCAGTAAAGAGAAAAGGAGACAAATTAGTCATCAGGGTTGAGGATTTTAAGACATTCTCTCACTATCTGATAAAACAAGTTAGCAAAAATCAGTAAATCTGATCAAAACTATCAAACAATCTCAGTATTTACAAACCACTAGATATAAAAGCTACAGAATATATATTTTCAACTGCACATGGATGTTTACCAGGATAGACCATATGCTGGACCATACAGCAAGTCTTGATATTTTTCAAATAATTTATGTATAAAAGAGTAAGTCATCTAAAAAAATTAAATTAGAAATAAAAAACTAGGACATTTCTAGATATTTGGAAATTATATAATCCACTTCAAGTAAAATTCCAAAACTTTTTGGAAAAAAAAAGAAAAAAATTATAGGGCTTATACACTCTGACTTCAAGAAGAACTGTACATATAAAGCTACATAAATCATGAAAGTGTGGTATTGATATAGGGTAAACATGTAAAACAATAGAACATAATGGAGAATCCAGAAATTGATCACATACATTGTTGATTTATTTTTGAAAAACGTGTCCAAATAATAGAGGAGTAGTGGAGGAAAGAATAATATTCTCAACAGATGGTGGAACAGCAGGATATAACATAGAGAAAAAAACAACACTAATCCTTTCCTTATACAGAAATTAATGTAAATATAATAAACCTAAATAGGTGAATTAAAAGGATACCTTAAAACTTCTAGGAAAAAATGAGAGAATATTTTTGTTATTTTTGGTTAAGTAAACATTTCTTGGCAGAATATAAAAACCAGCAACTGTAAAATAAAATAAAAAAAGATCAGTTGAACTCAATGAACTAAAAACCTTCTGCTCTTTAAAGGCCCATAAAAATAAATAAGCAAAACACAAAATGGGAAAAATATTTTCTAAATATATATGTAAAAGAACTTATATTTAGTATATACAATGCAATCAAACAACCAATTTTTTTTAAATGGGAAAGACATAAATACCTACTTTGCAAACAAAACTATGTAGACAACTAAGAAGCTTGATGTTATTGAACGTCAAGAACATTGACATTAAAACTGTGTAGCTGGGCTCGGTGGCTCAGCCTGTAATCCCGTGCCTTGGGAGGCTGAGGTGAGTGGATTGCCTGAGCCTGTGGGTTCGAGACCCGCCTGGGCAGGCGAGACCTCATCTCTACAATAAATCAAAAAATTAGCCGGACGTGGTAGCGCGTGCCTGTAGTTCCGGCTACTCAGAAGGCTGAGGTGGAAGGATCACCGGAGCCCAGCAGGTCGAGGCTGCGGTGGCCGGAAGAGGCCACTGCACTCCAGTCTGGGTGACTGAGTGAGACTCCAACTCAAAAAAAAAAACAAAAAAAAACTGTGTGAAGTAATGCACATATTAATTATCTAGATTAGTCATTTCACAACGTATACATGCTTCACAACATCATGTTGGCTTATTCTTGAGTTCCCTTGCCCGTCCACCTTCCATCATGGGATGATGTTAATGCCATGCTCTTGGACTTCGCAGTCTTCAGAACCATGAGCCAAATAAATTTCTACACAAAATAATTTTTTTAAAACTGCAAAAAACCCCATCATACTGTGCTTGATAAATATATAGTTTTATTTATTTATTTTTTTGAGAAAGCAGGATTTATTGAGATGACAGAAAAGCTCCCACAGTGGGAGGGGACCCAAAGGGGTTGCCCGATAAATATATAGTTTTATATGTCAATTATAAAATAAACTTTAAGACACTATTTTATTACCACTTGAATTACAAAAATAAAAACACTGATAACATAAAATGTTAGAAGAATGTGATTCAATTGGAATTTTTAGGTGTGACTATAAAATGATACAACTCCTTTGGAAAAATTTCTCAATTGCTAATAAAATTAAACATATGTCAACCTATCCTAGGATTCAGTAGTTTATCTCTTGAGTATTTACTGAGAAATTAAAACATATGTTGTTAAAATAATGCATGCAATAATGATTATACTTATTTCATTTATAATAATTACAAACTGGAAACAATGTGAGTGATATTCATAGGTAAGCTGATAAACAAAATATGGTATAATAATACAATAAAAAAAATCAGTTATGTGCTTGAATTGGGGGAAATACGTGAGAGAATGGTTTAAAAGGGACATGAAGAAACGTTCTGGGGTGATGGCAATGTTCCATATCATGATTGATGGTAATTACATAAGAATATCTTTATTAATATTCATTAAACTTGAAATACAGGCTTAAAATGTGTGCATTTAAGTTTTCATAAATTTTATCTCATTTTGGATAATTAAAATAACAAAGAAAACTAAAAATTATTGTCCTCATATAATAAAACTTTGCATGTATGAAATAAGAAAGAGGACTCTGTAAAGAAAGCAAATATATGAGCATATAAAGAATTAGAAATTGTGCATAATCCAATGATCTACTCAATTGTGTGAGTACAGACAGAAGTGGAGACTAAACAAAAAAAGTTGATAAATAAAACTGTAGAATCTCTTTAGCAATTTGAATAATTTTAAAAGACTGAGAGAGGTAGTAATAGAATATGAAAATCAACTCAAAATATAAAACAGCTGGTTGAAAATAAAGAAAGAACAGAAAGAGAAAGAGGGACTATTTAAAGAAATAACCCAACAGGACTCCTATTCTCATATGACAGACAAGTAACTTATACCAACCTTCCATTTGTGAATAACTATAAAAGCTAGTAAAATGTAAAAATAAGAATAACGGCATGAATGCATCAGAGAGGTAACAGGATGGAGAAAATTATTTCTGTTAGATAAATATAGGAAGAAACTCTTATACACAGTTGGATTCATTTTGGTAAAAGGAAGTGATATTTTATACTACTCAAATTTATACCTTCAATGAGTCATCTGTTCTACAAATCAAATGACAGTTTGCTAGCAAGCTGTTGATTTGAGATGGGGTATTTTTGAGATTAATTATTCAAGTTATTACTCAAGATTTATCTTTGAAGGAAACAGAATAAATGTCTTTTATGGATACTCAGGAGAAAGTTCCTTGTTCAGCTTGGATACTATTTGGTGATAAGTGGTAGAACCAAATATTTCTAATACACTGTGTTTATGTGTATGTATTTGTAATACTGTTTGTAAAACATTGCTAAGGTAAAACGGTGACAACTTTGTGTTAAGGATACATTTTCTAAGTCCGAAAAATGAATTTAGATCAGAATTTTAATAATATTTTCTTTAAAAATAAATAGCACTTTCCTTGAAACTATCTCTGTCTCTAAGCCAAGGCAATTTGAAACAGTCTGTTTGATAAGTGTCTTCAGTGCAAGAACGTAATTTCCTGGCTATGTTGGTTTTCAATGAATCAAAGAAAAAATAACGTCTCAAAAAAAGGATGATATAGTTCAGAAATAGAATAAAAGTAACAGAAAAGTTGAATTAATTACTGTAAGGAGTCTTAATAAATTTTACAAAAGTAAATTATAATTAAGTTTTCAATGTAGATGTAATAGGCATACTTTCCAATTTATCCTCTTCCTTTCAAGGGCATACATGTTATTCTCTAGCCTACTATGAATTTATATAACTGGGATGATCTATTTTATTAATCTGAGCTAAACATAGTCACATTTAATAACTTTTTTCAAGACCTAACCTGCCAATATTAATAAAAAGGTCTGCCTTTCCCTCTTGTATCTATGCCAAGTCAGAAATTCAAAAATATTCAAAAATCAAGAAACTTTACTTACTTTGTTTATCTTACTATATCTATCTATTAATCAAATTTCTATTTTGAAATAAATGAAATTGATAAGTACTATATTTTTTTCAGGAGCGAGGATAATGTTTTTCCCAATGAACATATTAATTTATTTTTATATAATAAATTTATTATTAAATTTATTTAGATCTCTTATATTGTAACATGCAATTTATTAGATCTTTTATATTATAAAGTACAATTTAACCCATGTGGTAATAAATATACACTGATAATAAACAGAATTTATTGATGAACTTAGCTCTCTAAAAATTTCCTAGAGCAGAGAGCATTTAATTTTATTCATTTGGTCATTTTTTTTTTCCTTTTCATTCATGGTCCCACTCCAAAATAACAGGTATTAAATGTCTACTGATTACTGAGAACTCAATTTTATATTATCCTTAGAAATTAAAATTATCCTAAAATGTTTACAATAAAAATGTATCAACTTAAGAAAGATTGGTAAGAGTCCCAGTTATTAGTATGGGCATTATATTGGATATACAAAGGTTGTCTATCCTGACTAAACATTCTCTTTTTTCTTTCTTTTTACTCATCTATTTCTTTGTATTTTCTAGACTTTGCTCTCTATTTTATTAAATGTGACAAAATATAGCATCTCACTTATGGCAAATCAAGTTTGTAAAACATTTTATAGATTAATTTGACTATGTGTCAACTTGACTGTGTCATGGGGTGCTCCTATTAAAAATTATTTCTGGGTATATTTGTGAGGGTGTTTCTGGATGATATTAGCATTTGAATCAGTGAACTTAACAAAGCAGATTTCCCTTTTCAATATGGGTAGGCAGCATCCAATCTGTTAAAGGCCTAATTAGAAGAAAAAGAAAGGAGAAATTCATCTTTTTTTATTTCCTACCTGTCTGCTTGAGCTGGGACTTGGGTCTTTTGTCCTTGGAATGGAATTTGAAACATTGGCTCCCCTGATTCTCAGGCCTTTGGACTCAGATTGCAATTATACTACCAGCATTCCTTAGTCTCCAGCTTACAGACAGACAGGTCATGGAACTTCTTAGTCATCTATGGTCATATGAGCTAATTTATTATAATAAATCTCTTTCTTTCTGTCTGTCTCCTTTTCTCTCTGCATAGATATATACATATGTAATATAGAATATTCTACTGATTGAAAGCAATGTATGTTATATATCATATTGGTTTTTTCCTCTGGAAAATTCTAATGATACACTAAGTATATATTGCTAAAATAAATACTTTCTGGAATATTCAATGTCTTAACCAGCAAAATGAAAATTTCCTAGTTAATGCAACTTTCACTCAGTTGAAATGTAAAACAAAGAAATATTGAAAATGTTCTCTTCCTTCACTTCCAGTAATGTGAAGGCCATAAGAAAAATATTAGCTGTGGGGCTTTAGAACTGACAGTTATTTCTCTGAATAATAGAAATTTAAAAATGTACCAGTTCTAAAAAAGTGAGTTTATTTAGACGAATAATTTTTGCAATTTAGATATTGGGACTTAATGGGGCATGAGTTATAAAATTGAAGACACTTTTAAATCTCTGGTTATAATTCATTTAGCCTATTGAAAAAATAATATTCCTGATGGAATTGTTATTTAAGATATTGTCTTTCAGTTCCAAACACACCTTCAATATTCTTTATGATTTTGGGCCTGGGATTCTGCAAACTATACTTCTCTTTTGCCAATGACTATTAAAGTATGCCAGTTGGATGCATTGGAGAGAGAATGAAAGGCAGTAGGTTAGAGAAAAAAGTGTTGTTTCTAACTTGTTTTTCCTAGTAGAGCCATCCCAGTAAAGGACTTTCCCATAAACAACAGCAATTTATTCCAGTATTCATTTATTTCTCCCCTGCCAAACCCAAATTCAATATGTCATATCCTTCAGAGGTACCAGTAGCAGCCTGGCAGTGGCCTCATTATTTTTCTGAGCCCAAGGTGTAGGTTCTCACCTTCACACTTCCAGCTTCTGATAACCCTAGATTCCTCCTTTACTGCCTCAGTCATAGGCAAGTGGAGCTGCTTCCTGTAGTACCTAATTATGAAAACTTTATGTCCTTATGTTTCTGATTTTGTATAGTTTTCAGTGTACATATATTTTACCTACTTGGTTAAATTTATTCCTAATTGTTTTATTTTTTATGCTATTGAAAATGGGATTGTTTTCTTGATTTGTTTTTCAGATAGTTCATTGTTAGTGTGTAGAAATACTGTGAATCAGGTTCACTGTGCAATGATCACCAATTTGTCTCAGTCTGGTAAGACAGAACATCCATAGAAAAGTTACACCAAGGTTTGGCTTAGTTCAGATGCCTGGAACAGCTAGAAGAGCAGCTTCCTGCAGTCATCTCTGCTCAGCAAGGCTTGAAGAAGGTGCAAAATTCATGCACTTTCTATAGGAATGTCATTTCAATGCAACCTTTAGAATGTAGGTTAATTGATATCAAACATAAATAAAAACATAGTTAAAACATATAACTTTAAGATTTTTAAGTTTCTAGGAGGATATTTTACCCTTAATTTACATAACTACATCCCCTGAGGAATCATGAATGTCAAATACTTTTAATATTTTTAAAACAGGATTAATAATTTTGGTTAACAAGAAAATGACTGACAGTGGTGGGAAACTATGTGGGGGGAGGGCGATGGGATTAATGGTGATAAATATCTGTCTGGGGATGGGGAGACACCTGTTATCATCAAGGATGCCTGTACGAAGCAATTTTTTATACCTAATCCCTAACTGTACCCCATAATACCATAATAAAAAAATTAAAAAAAAAAACATGGCTACTCATTGTGGCCACCATTATGTAGGAGGACCAGTTACTTGAGCACGAATGACAGAGAAAGGGAAGTCACTTAGGCACCCATTATGGAGGAGGGCATGTCACTGGTGTTTGAGTCATGAAAGAGGACTCTCTCTGAGGCATCCATAAAGGAGGAGGGCTAGTCACTGGGGAACCCACCACAGAATTAGGTCAGTAAATTGGGTACCCCTCACAGAGGACAGAGTAGGTATAGTCAGTGAGACAGCAACACAAAAGAGAGCTTGTACTGTGGCACCAATAATAAAGGAGCCTCAATCACTGTTGCAGCAATTATGGGGATGGGACAGTCACTGGGACAACCATAACAAAGGAGGGTCAGTAACTGGCAACCAAAAATGAGAAGAATCAATGACTGGGACACCAATCACAAACAGGACTTGTCACTAGGCACCCATTATGGAGGAGGTCATTTACTGGGACACCAATCAAAGAGGAGTGTCAGCACTAGAGCACCCATTATGTAGGAGGGCCAGACACTGGAGCACAAATGATTGAGGAGGCACAGTCACTTAGTTACCCATACTGAGGGAGGGCTAATCACAGAGGCATTCATTATGTAGAAATTCCAGGCACTGGGGCAGCAATTACAGAGGGAATTTAGTAACTGAGACACAAATCAGAGGAAATTCAGTCACTGGGGGATATATCACAGAGAAGTTATAGTCACTGGGGATTCATCACAGAGGAAGGCTAGTCACTGAGACAGCCATCACATAAGGGGGCCACTCACAGTAATACCCGTCACAGAGAAGGGACAATTACTAATGAAGAGAACCAGTCATGGGGCAACCCATCACAAAGGAGTGTTCATCACTAGTACACCCAACACAGAAAAAGGTTATTTACAATGGCACCCATAACAGAGGAGGGCCAGTCCCTGGCAAACCTGTTATGGAATAAGACTCATAACTGGGGTAAACTTCACAAGTGAGTGCTAGTCACTGGGGCAAAAATAATGATGGATGCTCTTTCACTGGGTCACTAATCACAGAGTAGGCCCAGTCACTATGGAACCCGAAATGGAGGAGTACGCCAGTCACTCAGGACTCATCACAGAGGAAATACAATCCCTGAGGAACTCTATTATTAGAGCATCAGTCACTTGGACACCCTTCACAGAGGTGGACACATTCGGTGTACCATTCACAGAGAAAGGCTAGCCATTGATAAACCCAGCACATAGGAGGGTTAGTCTCTGTGGTACCCATCAGATGGAGGGTCAGTCACTAGGACACCCATTAGAGAAGAGAACCAGTTACTGGTACACTCATAACAGAGAAGAGGCAGTCACTGGGACATGAATTATGGAAGACACCCAGTCACTGGAACACCCATCACTGTGGAAGACTATTCACTCAGTCACACAATTTGGAGAAGGGTAAGTCACTAGGGCACCAATCACATAGGAGTACCCCAGTCTATAAATTACCTATTATATAGGACACCCAATCATTGTACACATTACAGAAGAGGACCAACTACTGGAGCCCCTATCACAGAGAAAGCCCAGTCAGTTAAGCACCCAATACAGAGAAGAGTCAGTCACTGGTGATCCATAATAGAGAAGGGACTGCCACAGGTAAAGCTATCACAAAATATGGTCAGCCACTGGGTCAAATTTCACCGAGGAAGATCTTTGACTGCAGCACACATCACAACTGAGGGCCAGTAAGTCAAGTAAGTGGGACACCCATCACAGAGGGAGGCTTGTCACTGGGGCAACCATTATGGAGAATGTCCAGACAATGGTCACCCCTCATAGAGGTTGGCAAGTCACTAGGTCAAAAATTTTGGAAGAAGATAGTCACTAGGACAGTCTTAAAAATGGTGGCAAGTCCCTTAGGATCCTATCACATTGAGGACCAATCACCAGAGAACATTTTTCAAAGTAGAAACACTAACAGGGCCACATACAATTGAGGAAGGGCAGGGACTGGTGAATCAATCACAGAAGAAGGCTACTCATTGTGGCACCCATCAGAGTTGACAGCCAGACACTGGGACAACTCTCACGGGGGATAGTTATCTAATGGGGAACCCATTATAGAGGGATGTCAGTCAATGGGGCACTCATCAAAGAGGAGGGCAAATCCCTGAGGTACCTATTAGGAAGGACTAAGTCAATGTGGCTCCAATCACACAGGAGGTCCAGTAATTGGGGCAGACATTACAAAGGAGGCAAAGTTTGTGTGATGCACATCACAAAAGTGATCTAGTAACTTGGGCAGCTATCACAAAGAAGGCCAAGCCAGTGTGATATCCCTTATAGTGGAGATCTAGTCATTGGGGGTACCTATCACAAAGGAGGCATTCTCACTGAGGCACATATCACAGAGGAGGGATAATCACTGAAACAGTCATCACTGAGAATGGCCAGACACTGAGGGACTCATTGGGAGGCTGTTCAGTCACTGAGGCACTGATCACAAAGAAAGGAAGGCTAGTAGATGAGGCACCCACTCTCCAGTCACAGAAGCACCCATTTTAGGGAGGGCCAGTCACGGTGATATTGACAACAGAGGAGGACGATTCACTTGGCCAACCATCGTGAGGAGTCCTGGCAACAGGAGCACCCATTACAGAGAAGGAATAATCACTGGATTACCCATAATGGAGGTGGTACAATCATTGTGTCACCCGTAACAGAGGTAACTGAGGCACCACAATAGAGGAGGGCCTGTCTCAGGGACACCCATAAAAAAGGAGGTTTAGACAGTGAGTCATCATTACAGAGGACAGCCAGTAACTGGAGCACTCACAATGAGGTGGGTCAATCACTAAGACACCCATCAAAGAGAAGGAGCAGTAACTTAGGTACTCATCAGAGAGGAGGCCTGTCACTAGAACAACCATAACAACAGAGAACTGTCACTGGTGCACCCACCATAGACTACTCACTGGGGTACCCGTTACATATGAATGTCAATTACTGAGACAGCAATTACAGAGGAGAACTAGTCACTGGACACTGATCACAACGGAGGGTCAATCAGTGAAAAACCCAACACAGAACAGGAACAGTAGCTGAGGCAGCAATCAGAGGACAGTCAGTCACTGGAGACCTCATCACAGAAAGACCCCGTCACTGTGTCACCCATTAAAAAGTTGAGCTATTAACTGTGGCACCGATCACAGAGAACGGACAGTTACTGGGATAGCTATCAAAGAAGAGGACCGGTCACTGGGGCACCCAACACAAAGGAGGGCCAGTCAAAAGTGTGCCCATTACAGAAGTGGCACAGTCACTGGGGAACACATAACAGGTAGGTCAGTCACTGGGGACCCCATCACAAAGGAGAGTATGTTCCTTATACACAAATTACTGAGGAGGATGAGACACTGGGACAATTATCACAGAAGAGGCCCAACCACCTGAGCACCCATCACAGAGGAGGGCCCATTACTGGGACACACATAAACAGAGAAGAACTAGTCACTGAGCAGTATATTATAGAGGAGGGTCAGTCACTTAGGCACCGATTAGAAGGTGCATAGTCACTGGGTGTCTGATCACAGAATACAACCAGTAACTTAAACACCCATCAAAGAAGAGGGTCAGTCACTTTGGCGCCTATTAAAGAGGAGTTCCAGAAAATGGGGGTTTCCATCAGAGAGGAGGGCTAGTCATAGGGACACCAATTTGGAGGGTGCCCAATTACGAAGACCCTCATAATAGAAGATAACTTGTCACTGTGTCAGCCATCACAAATAATGGTCAGTAATTGTGACACTAGTCACAGAGGAGGTCCAGAAACTGGAGCACCCATTTTGGAGGTAGCCCTGTCACTGTGACACCTGTCACAAAGGAGGGCTAGTCACTGGGGCATAAATCCAATAAAAAGAACAGTCACTGAGGCACTAATAACATGTTAATTTCAGTCACCTCAGGACACATAATGGAGGAAATCTTGTCACTAGAACACTCATCAGAGAGGAGGACCAGTGCCTGAAGAAGCCATTATGGAGGTAATGGGTCACCAATCACAGAGGAAAGCAAGTCACTGGGACAATCATTATGGATGTTGTCTTGTCACTGGACACCAATCACAGAGATTTCACAGTCACAGGGAAACCCATAATGTAGTAGGGACAGTCACTGGGATAACAATATGGATGAGGCCTAGTCACTGGGGAACATATCACAGAGGAAGACCATTCACTGGGGTGTTCATCCCAGAAGAAATCCAATTACATAAGCACAAATCACAGAGAAGTATTAGTCAATGATGTACCAATCATGGAAAAGTGTCAGTCACTGGGACATCCTTTGCAGAGGAGGGTCACTTATTGGGGCACCCTTCACACAGAAGGATCAGCCTTGGGGACATCCATCACAAAAAAGACTAGTCACTTTGTACCAACTATTGAGAAGGCTAAATGAAACACCCATCACAGTGGAAGATTTACAACTGGAAAAATTATGGAGAGGTGCCAATCACTGTGGCATCAATCACAGTGGAGTCTTGGTCACTAGGATACCCATAATCAAGGAGGACCAGTCACTGGAGCACTCATTATGCAGGAGGCCTAATCAATGGAAAAACCATCTCAGAGGAGAGCCAGTCACAAGGCCATCCATCATAGAATAGGCTTAGTCACTGGGTTATCCATTATGGATGAGGGCCAATCATTGCTACACCAATCACAGAAGAGGGTCAGTCACTGGGGCACCCATAAAATAGTAAGTTCAGTCACTGGTATCCATTGTAAAGGCATGCCAGTAACTTGGCCGACATTATAGAAGAGGGCCAGTCACTCTAACATTCATCACAGAAAATGTAACTCATTGAGGCACCCATCAGAAAGAAGAGCCAGTCACTTGGATAACCATCACAGAAGAAAGCCAGATACTGGTGCACCTATCACAAAGGATAATTAGTTACAGAGGCTCACATCACACACTAGGGCTTGTCACTAGGGCATTCATTAGGAAGGGCTCGGTCACTTTGGCTTGGATCACAGAGGATTGCTGGTAACTAGGAGCCATCACAGAGGAGGGAAAAATCAGTGATCAATGAGGAAGATCTGTCACTGGGGCATTTTTCACACAGAAAGGCCAGTCACTGGGACACTCATCACAGAAGTGAGCCAGCAACTGCGAAACACATTGCAGAGTAGAACAAGTCACTGGCTCACCCAATTGGAAGAGACACGAATAACACATCACAAAGGTGAACCAGCCACTGGAGCACCCACTTTGGAGGATGTCTAGTCATGGGAAAAACCATCAAAAACTAGGTGCTGTCACTGGGGAATCCATTAAGCAGGAAAACCAGTCACTAGGGCACCCATAACTATTTTGAGTTCCCCACTCACTGGGGAACTCAAAATAGTGCAGGTCCAGTCAATGTGACAATCATCACAGATGAGCACCTGTCAAAAAGTTACAAATCAATTGACACCTAATCACAGAAATGGGCTCCATACTGTGGCACACCTCACAGAGAAATGTCAATCACTGTAGTATCATTTTGGAGGAAGGTCAGTCACGGACTCATTGCAAAGGAGGGACAATCACTGTTACACACAGGACACAGGAGGACCAGTAAAGTGGGTACACAAAGGAGGGCTAGTTACCGCGTCAGCCATTATTCCAGGAACTCATAATATGGGACACCCATCACAGAAGAGGGCCACTCTCTGGGGCAACAACTATGAATGAGAGACATTAATTTATTGCACCAGACTTCCGGCAAGACGGCGACGAAGCAGCATGGTCTATGAGACCCTCTGTGAAAGAGAACACTCATAAAGACCCTTGCTCTCTCCCAAAGGCTGCAGCTCCCATCTTCGGCATTCTGCTCTTCACAGGGAGCTCAGCTGCCACTGCCACCACCACTGCCATCACTACGGAGACCTCTCAGTGATCTGGGCTGCTGCCACAGCCACAGACACCACCACTGCAGTCATTGCCCATCCATGCCTGATGCGAGCCACGACTTTGGACCGTGAAGCTCCCGCAAGCAGGATCTTCAGAGATCGCCACTGTCCGGCTGCTGCTGCCACTGCCACTGCCACTGCCACGCCATGCCCCTCACCCGAAGCCAAGCCTGTGTACAGGGAAGTGCCCACCCAGGTCGCAGATACCGGCTCACTCCCTTTGAGGATGCAGGCTTCAGTAGCTGCAGTGGTGAGATAGCACCACCTGCTGGGGATCCAAGGTAACCACATCAAAACGGGAATGAGATGCTCTTCCCCCTTGACAAATATACAAGGACAGATCTCAGTAATAGACTGGGCAGGGAGCCCATTCTGAACTGTTCTTCACAGCTGGCCAGGAGAAGCTGACCCTAACTGTAAACTATTCTACCAGCCTGCAAAGACAGCTAGAAATCAGAGCTGAAAGGACATTGATTTTAAAGGAAAATTCTCAGAGTGTGCTTGGTTGTTTCTGTTAGTCTACTGACTTTAATCTATCCCTTTTCCCTTTTTTCCCTTCTTCTTTTTTCTTTTTTCTTATTTATCTGTAAACCCCAACTTTTTATAGAGGAATAGCACACCAATAAGGAGGTTGGTTGCGTGTACTTTAGCGTCATTGTATGTTATGGTTTTTTTATGGTTGTTAGTTTTCAGTTGGTTATTGTTTTCCTTTATATTTGTTTCAGTATATGTCTCTTTTCACTTGCCAGTCGGTACACTAATCTGTTTTCACACTCACTCCTCTCCCTCTCCACCCCCCTCTTCCCCTCACTGCCTGCTCCATTCTCTGCTCTCTGTTAACCACATTTTGCTTTCAGGGAGTAAACCTACAACCTCACTGCATGGACACTCTCTAAGGCAGTGGGAAGTGGGTTTCAGACTATCCATACACCTGTTGGTGGATACTGGGATCGGCAAAGAGATTTTGAATCACAGCTCCCCCCTTAATTAAATCTCAAAAATTGCAAATGGACTGCCCTCAACCTACAGTCCAACTGCAGAACTGAACAAAACAGGAGGAAATACATTAGAAAGAATAGGAGATTGAACAAACAAAAGCAACATCTCCACTCCTGAATAACAGAATTAATGAAGACGGGGAAGTGGAGGGAAGGAAAAAGTAGGAGGAAAAATCTGCACAAATGAAGAAAAACCAAAAGAAGAATATAAGGGCTCACACAGAACACTGGGAGGTCAGACACTGAGAAAACAGACTTTGAATACAAACAATGAAGAGCTCCCAGAATGACTGGTCACATGCAACAAACCCAGACATCAATACATTAATAGAAAGAATTTTTAAAAATTGAGGAGAGACAAGAGGAAAATAGGAAGGAGCTGATGGCAGAAATAACAGCAGTAAAGAATATTGTGATGGAAATAAATAACAAAATAATAAACATGGAAAGCAGAATTAGCCAAGCAGAAGAAAGAATCTCAGAACTTGAAGACCAAAATACAAAACAAACCCAAACTGTTCAAAAACACTGAAAAGAAGCTTAAAAAGACAGAACAAAGCCTTCAAGAGATGAATGATTACTTCAAGAGACCCAATCTAATTGTAATTGGCCTTCCAGAGGCAAAGAGAGAGTCAGAGGTCACACTGGAACAATCATTTCATGAAATCATTCAGTAATAGACTGGGCAGGGAGCCCATACCTGAATCATTCTTCACAGCAGTCCACGGGCAGTGATGCAAAAATTCAAACACAAGAGATTCAGAGAACCCCCGCAAGACAACAAATGCAAAGACCAACTCACAGACACATAATAATTTGCCTAAACAAAGTAGCTATAAAAGAAAAAGTTCTAAAGACAGCAAGAGAAAAAGATCAGACTACTTACCAAAACACTGCTTGAAGAAATCAAAGATGACACAAACAAGTGGAAAAATATCCCATGCTCATGAATTGGAAGAATCAGCATTGTGAAAATGTCCATCATACCTAAGGCAATCTACAGATTTAATGCAATACCCATCAAATTACCAGCAACATTCTTCTCTTACCCAGAAAAAAAATATATATACAGAAATTCCTATGGAAACACAAATGAACAAAAATAGCCAGAACAATCCTCAGAAAGAAAAAAAGCAGGAGGTATCACATTATCAGACTTCAAACTTTACTATAAAGCTACAATTATCAAAACAGCTTGGTACTGGTACAGGAACATATAGACCAATGAAATAGAATTAAGGTTCCAGAAGCAAAACCTCAATTGCTCAACCAACTCATCTTTGACAAATTCTCCACCACCTACCACTGGGGAGAGCAGAAAGTATTCAGTAAATGGTCCTGGGAAAACTGACTGACCACATGCAGAAGACTAAAACAAGACCCTGTCTATCCCCATACACAAAAATTAACTATAGATGGATCAGAGACCTATAAGAACCTTAGAAAAAATTAACTATAAATGGATCAGAGACCTGTAAGAACCTTAGAAAATGCAGGACACACACTTAAGGAAATTGGAACTGGCATCTAATTTCTGAGCATTACCCGAAATATACGGGCCATTAGAGATAAGATAGACAAGTGGGACCTAATTAAACTGACAAGCTTCTGCAAAGCCAAAGAAACCATCAAGAGAGCAGGGAGACAGCCCACAGTCTGGGAAAAAGTTTTATTTGCAAACTCCAGATCTAACAAAGGTCTAATATATTGGATCTACAAGAAACTCAAACGTACTGAAAAGAAGAAAAACAACCCCATTATAAAGCAGGTAAAAGATATGAACAGAAAAAAGTCATCAAAGAAAGACATCAGAACATCCAACAGACACATGAAGAAATGTTCAACCTCACTGATCCTCAAAGAGATGCAAATTAAAAATACAATGAGATACCACCTAACTCCAGTTAGAATGGCAATTATCAATAACTTAAAAAATAACAGACAGCCGGGCTCGGTGGCTCAACCTGTAATCCCAGCACTTTGGGAGGCTGAGGTGAGTGGATTGCCTGAGCCCGCGGGTTCAAGACCCGCCTGGGCAACTTGGCGAGACCTCATCTCTACAATAAATCAAAAAAATCAGCCGGACGTGGTAGCGCACGCCTGTAATTCCAGCTACTTGGAAGGCTGAGGCAGAAGGATCGCCGGAGCCCAGCAGGACGAGGCTGTGGTGACCGGGAGCGGCCACTGCACTCCATTCTGGGTGACAGAGTGAGACTCCAACTCAAAAAAAAAAAACAACAGACACTGGAGAGGATGTGGTGAAATGGGAACGCTTATACACTGTTGGTGGGAGTGTAAACTAGTGCAACCTCTGTGGAAGGCAATGTGGCGATTCCTAAAATCTCTAAATGTCGACCTCCAATATGACGCCCCAATCCCCCTACTGGCAATATACTCTGATTAACTCAAATCACTCTACAAAAAAGGTACCTGCACATGTATGTTTATTGTAGCATTGCTCATAATACCAAGAACCTGAAACCAACCATGCTTTCCATCAAAAGAAGACTGGATTTTTAAAAATGTGTTACATACACACCACGTTATGCTATGCAGGCCTAAAAAAGAACAAAATCATAAATTTTGCAGCAACCTGGGTGAAACTAGAGTCTATAATACTGAGTGGTCTCTCAAAGTAACAAAGATGTGAGTATCACATGTTCTCACTCATATAGTGGACCGTGAACATCTATCATAATACTATAAGAAAAGAACTGACAGTGGTGGAAAATTATGGGGGGTAGGGAGGTGGGATTAACAGTAGTCAACATCTGTCTGGGGGCGGGGAGACACCCCTTACTAATAAGGGTGCCTGAACAATACAGATTTGTATACCTAACCCTTAACTGTGCCTAACAGTTTCATAATTAAAATATGTTAAAAATATTTATGGCACTGATCACTGAGGAGATCCAGTCATAGGTGCAACAGAGGAGAGCCAGTCTTTGAACATTACAAGAAAGAGGAAAGCCGAAAAATTGGGCACCTATCATAAAGGAAGGTTAGATATAAAAGCATCCATTATGGATTATGAGCAGTCACTGGAGCACCAACTACAGAGTGTAGCCAGTCACTGGGGCATTCATTACAGATGAGTGTCAGTTATGGGGACAACTATCACAGGGGAATTAAAGTCCCTGAGGCACAAGTTATAGAGAAGAACCATGAACTGGAGCACACTTTACAGTAAAATCTACTTACAGGGGCTCATGTCAGATAAGATAGCTGGTCAATTATATAATCATCACGTGCAATAATCACAAAGGAGAACCAGTCACTGAGGAACACAGCAAAGACAAGGGTCATTTCTGAGGCACTCATCCCAGAGGAGGGCCATTCACAGGTGTACCCTTTAGGATGGGCTCAGTCACTGTGGCTCCATTCACATAGGAGTGCCAGTAACTAGGGCACCCATCACAAAAGAAGATATGTCAGTGTGTTACCCATCACAGAGATCTTAACACTGGGACACCTATCAGTGAGGAGGCACAGTCACTGAGACACCTATTGCAAAGGAGGGCCACTCACCAAGACACCCATCACAGAAGATGGCCAATTATTAGGGCACCCATTAGGAGGTGGTCTAGTCATTGGGTCTGCCATCACAGAGTAGGAAACATGCTAGTCACATAGGCAACCATCATAGAGGAAACCCAGAAACTGGAAAATTCATCACATAAGAGAACAAGTCACCGAGTAACTGATTTGGAGGAAACCTAGACACTGGCAACACATCGTAGAGGTGGGATATTCACTGGGACACCAATTTTTGAGACTGGCTAGTGACTGTGGGAACTATAAGTGATTAGGAACAGTCACTGGGGCAACCATCACCCAGTCAATAGAGCAACCATTACAGAGGAGGACCAGTCACTGGGACACTCATTATATAGGTGCCTTAGTCACTGGAGCTTCTATTGCAGAGGAGAACAAAAAACTGAGACATTCATCCAGAGGAGAGCCAGTCACAGGGACACTCATCCCAGAAAAGTATTATTCACTGAGACATCAATTATGGCAAAAGTCATGTTACTTCAACACCTATGGCTGTGGAGGTCTAGTCACTGGAGCACTGAATTTGGAGGAAACTCAGTTACTGGAGCACCATTCAAAGAGGAGTCCCAGTCAATGAAGCAACTATTTTAGAGGAGACCCAATAACTGGGACACTCATTACAGAGATCAGCCAGTCACTGGGGTCCCATGACAGAGGAGGCCCTGTCACTAAGGCAACTATCACAAACGAGGACCAGTCACTGGAACAAAAATAAAAAAGGAGGACCAGTCACTGTGGAACACATCTCGTATGAGAGCCAGTCGCAGGGGAACCCATTAGCACAGGTTCAATCTCTGAGTCTTCAATGACAAAGGGAGACCAATAACTGGGCCAGTCAACATAAAGGAGGAAAAGTCAGTGTAGTACCCATTACAGAGGAAGATTAGTCACTCTGACATTTCTCACAGTGGAGTGCAAGTCACTGTGACATTTGTCACAGAGGATAGTCACTTACTGAGAATCTCATCTTAGGGCAGAGCCAGATACTGGGGTACCCCTCACAAAGGAGTGCTAAACAATGTAACATTAGTTGTGGAGGAGACCCAGTTACTGGAACATCTAGCAAAGAAGATGCCTGTGCATTGGTGGACCCTAGAGAGAGGAGACCAAGTCATGAAACATAGTAGAGTTCCAGTCAATGGAGGACCTGTTATAGAGGGTGAACAGGCACTAGGACACCCGTCAGAGTAGATCACCTATCACTGCAGCAATAATTATGGAGCAGACCAAAAAACTGCAGCACCTGTCATACTCGTCATACAGCACTTGTCATACAGCACCTGTCATGCATACTTGGAAGAGGGTTAGTCATTCGGACTCAAATCACAGAATAGGCACAGTTAATGGAGCATTAATTATGGAGGATGTCACGGTGCTAGAACAGCCATCACAAAGGAAGTCCAGTCATTGGGGCACCAACATACAGAAGGATTTTTCACTGGGCCACTCATTTTGGAAGAGGGCTAGTCAATAGAACAATCATCACAGATGAGTACCACTCTCAGGGCAGTCATCATAAAGGAGGGTCAGTCACTAGAGCCCCATCACAGAGGAATGGCAGTGTCTGGGTAACCCATTAGAGAGCAAGGTCTTTTACTCTAGCGCTTATGACCGAGAAGTGATAGTCAATGGAAGACCCATCACAGAAGAGGATTGGTTACTATGGTACCCAGGAGGCATGAATCAGGAAGAAGAGCCAGTCACTGAGACTTCCATCACAAATAATCACCAGTCTCTGGAACTCCTATCACACAAGAAGATCAGTCACAGGAAGATGCCTCAAAAAGGAGGGCTAGTCCCTGGGACACCCATTATTGAGGAGGTCCATTATGTGGAACAACCATTGCAGAGGAGGGATATTCACAGAGGCAACAATTATCAGGAGTGACAGTCACTGAGGCACCAATCACATAGAATGACCAGTCACTGGGGCACCCATAATGGAGGAAATCCAGTCACTGAATCACCCATTATGGTAAAGGTTCAGTTAATGAGACACCTATCAAAAATGAAGTCTAGTTACTAGGGCACCCATTAGGGAGGAGAGCCAGTTTGGGACGCCAATCACTGAGGAGATCAAGTCACTGGGCTACACACAAGGCCACACATTATGTAGAAGACTCAGACTCAGGGGAAGGAATCAGAGAAAGCTAGTCACTGGAGCGCCAATCATAGAAAAAGTTAAGTCTCTGGGGTATTTTACACAGAGGATGGCAAGTCACTGGGGTTCTCACCACAGATGAGAGTCACTCACTGGGGCACCCATTATAGAGGAGGCTCAGTCACTGGGGCATCTATCACTGAATAATGCCCATGATGAGGCACCGGTCACAGAGGAGTGCTAGTCACTGTGACACCAATTATGTTCTAGACCCAGTTACTGGAAACACATCACAGAGGTGTCCAGACCCTGGGAATCCAGATATAGAAGATGCTCAGTCACCGGGCCATCTTTCACAAAGGAGAACTTGTCGATGAAACACCCATAATAGAGGAAAGA